>QODF01000102.1:347374-436758 GCA_024372805.1 Oostethus manadensis
AGCCCAAACTGTGGGTTGAGGTGAGTCCGACTATGTCTAGTCGAAATGTCTCCGCCTCTTCCACAAGCTTGGGCTCCTTCCTCACCAGAGAAGTGACATTCCATGTCCCAAGAACCAGATTTGGTCGCCGAAGACCAGGTCGCCCGGACACCCGCCCTCGACCACTGCCCAGATCACATTGCACCGGACCCTTATGCTTGCCCCTGCAGGTGGTGGGTCTGCGGGGGGGGGGTTCCCGTGTGGCTTCTTTGGGCTCGGCCCGGCCAGGCCCCACAGGTGAAGGCCTGGCCACCAGGCGCTTGCATGCGAGCCCCTCCCCCGGGCCTGGCTCCAGGGTGAGGCCCCGGTGTACCGCGTCCGGACGAGGTGTGGTCACTCCTCTCGATTTTCTTCTTCTTAATCACTCTTAGTCTGGGCCGTCACCTAGAACCTGTTTACCTTGGGAGACCCTACCGGGGGCATAAAGCCCCCGACAACATAGCTCCTAGGATCACTCGGGCACTCAAACCCCTCCACCACGATAAGGTGGTGATTCACGGAGGGGTCCTCCTCGGTTTGCGTGTGGCAAAATACTTGAAGAGGTCATGTTGCCTTATGCTGAAGAGGACATGCCCTTGAAATGGCTGTTTCAACCAAACAATGACCCCAAACACACTAGTAAACCAGCAACATCTTGGTTCCAAACCAAGATTAATGTTATCGAGTGGCTTGCCCAATCCCTGGAAATTAATCATCAAAAATGATGTGTCTGAAGCAAAACCAAGAAAAGTTAATGAATTGTGGAATCTTGGAGTGGAATAACAGCTGAAACGTGCCACCAGTTGGTTGACTCCTTTCATTCATCCATCCATCCATTTTCTTTACCGCTTATCCTCATTAGGGTCGTGGGTATGCTGGAGCCTACCCCAAGACGACTTTGGGCGAGAGGCAGGGTACACCCTGAACTGGTCGCCAGGCAATCACAGGGCACAAACAAAGACATACAACCAGTCACACGCACATTCAGAATTTAGAGTCGCTAAAAACCTAACATGCATGTTTTTGGATTGTGGGAGGAAACCGGAGTACTCAGAGAAAACCCACACACGCACAGGGAGAACTTGCAAATTCCACACAGAGATGCCCAACGAAGATTTAAACCCTGACCCTCCTGACTCTGAGGCCAATGTGCTACCCACTCAGCCACCGTGCCACACAATTGTGACGAAGTTATAAAAAACTGTGCTCATACAACTAAATATTCGTTTAGTGATTCACAGGATTGCCAAATCCTAGAAACAAAAAAAGTTTGTACAAAATAGTTTTGAGTTTGTAAAGTCACTGGCAGACCTTTTTGGAACACCCCTTTCAACTAATGGCCCAATTGCACCGCCTTAAGAGTTTAGGTTTGTTTGGTGTCCACCATTGAATGTGTATGAAAGGAGAATCCTCTGGGAACTTTGTGAGGTGTTGGAACCCAGTGAGGAAATCACGGAGCGCCGTTAGGCAGAGAACGCTGTCACAACAAGCCATTCCTTGTGTCAGAGAATGAGTTTGTGTTCACTTGAGACATGACGTGACATTTGAGGACATGGAATGCTTTTAATGCAAAGATTGATCCAAGATTTAAATGAGACTAGTGCACTGGTGAAGAGCAGGTCCTTATCAAAAATCTGCTTGCTTGCAAATATTTGGCCATAGCAGCTTCCTCTGCACATGACCTTTAGTGTTGCAGGCAAGATATTCAGACCAAAGCGATGCCTTTAAGGAACCGTTGAACATTAGATGCCACAACTTTACCCGGTAAAGTACCAAAACACTGTTTCATTCGAACCCTTTCAACTGAAAATCAATTGCTAAATTTCCAACACGAAGGTCTATTCCTAATGTTGGTGTTTTTAACTTAACCATTTGGAAGAAAAAAGTATGTTGAAAGTATCTCACTCTCACTGATATGTGATGGGAATGAATTTCTCTTAAAAAAGACCAGCCAGTCAACTCAATATCCAGGGTGAGTCTTCAGGTGTCATGGATGGAGGTTTAGCAACTACACCAGCTGACATCCATTGCAAGAGTAGCACCTTAAAATGTTTTTGCTTTGCAAATACAGTCGTTCCTCGTTTATCGCGACCCAACCGCGATCATTTCCACAAATTAGGAGCATAGAAAATCTGTTTGACTTTTCAAATACTATTTTTACCATTACCTTTACACTTCTGTTATTCTTTGTTTCCGACATATTGCTCAATTGTAATGCCCAGGTGACAGGATCAGTGCAGAGCCACCAGTATAACAAGCTACCAAGATAACTAGGTAGTCTCTCCAGTTTATTTGTTCTAAAGTTTAAAAAAGGTGTTTCAAACGGAGTGGTGAAGGACAAAGTAAGACTGGGTTCTGTTCAAGGTCCAAGTGCATGCTCCTCTGAGGTTTTAGGTGGTTGTCTGTTTGTGACCTTCATGTGTAAAGGGCCATGAAATAACTGTGCTGTGACTGAGAATTTGTGATTTGGCGCTATACAAATAAATTAAATAAAATTGAATTACAGTGTCAAAAACGTACCACTTCCACACCAAATGAGAGGAGACGTTTTGTTTTCCACTCTATTATGTTGAACAAGCCATAGGTGAGTGACTTGCTCATCTAATGTCATCCTTGTAACATTACTGCCACCCAGTGGGTAGAATACCACATATATCTTTCAATATTTTTGGACTAATAATACAGTCCATGCTCGACCACCAAACGGTCGTCATTTATCAATTTATATATTTTTGGAAAATAGTGACAGAGTGAGGGAGTGATGTTTGAGCTGTAACGTAACGAGGGATGACTGTAGTTTTCCATGCAGAAAACAATGCCAGCTGGGATAGGCTCCAGCATACCCGCGGCCCTAATGAGGATAAGCGGTAAAGAAAATGAATGAATGAATGGATGAAACTTATTGTTGATGCAGACCTGCCATACATCCATGGTGAGGTCAAATTCATTAGACTTTCACACCTTGTATGTGGAACTGCTGGCAATTGTAACTTGGAGGTTTATTTAGCAGTTCCACTCAATAAAAAAAATGCACGGACAGTGAGACACCAGCGCAAGCGGACTACTTTGTTACGCGGACTATTGTACGAAAACTGGGGCGTACAAAAAAAAGGTTTGTATTTTGTTGATAATGCTACACCGTGAGTGGATTGTGTTACTTGCTTCCTCCTCCTGAGGAAGTCTTGACGTTGTAATCACAATCAACAAATTCAGGCAAAATCCCAAAACATGTCCAAGTGAAAAGTATCTGTATCTACAACATTTATGTATGTATGTACTTGGTATTGGATGGACAGCAAAATGTGCAAAACTGCCCACCCCTTATTTGCACAGCTGCCATAGCGGCAATATGTCTCCCCCTGGAGGACAAAATTATCACTGCATGCCACTTTGTTTGGTTTGCTTTTTGATTGTATCATATACACAAAAAATAGCATTCACAGCACAAAAATGTGTGTCATGTTTTTTTTCATCCAGGTTGAGTTTCTCCAACTTACTTGGAGACTCACTGTTGCCTCCTGTGGTGCAGATTGGAATAGTATGAATTACTTAATAGTACTACTTAATTACAATAAATAAAGTATTTAGACACATTTTCTTCAGCCCCTGTCCCAAACTGGTTACTGCAAGGGAATGATGTTACTAATTTAGGTACCACACAACCCCCCTGCTACCCAGCATTCCCTTCTACGGATGCTCGTTGGCAGAGCACTTCATTCCTCCTCTCAAACTTTAGTGAGATGGACGTGTGGGACCTTCCAGCAGAGCGACACAAAGGATGGTATCTGAACTTAATGGCGCCCAACACCAAAGGACCAACGTTTGCATGGCTGGACCCATCTAGATTGTACTGCAACTCGCAGGTATCATCAGACACGGGTGCACGCGCGTGTGCGTGTGTGGTTCTGAAATGCATTGCACTTGCCTTTCAGGCGCTTGCAGACTGTGTCCATGACCTACTTGGACCCTTCCACAATGACACCATTGACCTGGTTGCTGGGATTGACGCAATGGGATTCATTCTAGGTAACACAACTTTCTGGACAATGATCCAAAACACACCAACTTTCTGGATGCATATTGCGTGACTGAAACAAATCCTAAGTTCTTTACTGACACAGACTCCCACTGGCCTTCTCCTATGTCACGGAAGCTAAACGTTACTAAATTTAGTTTCCAAAAAGGCCACGTCTCATCTGACAGAATTTCTCATTGCAGTGCACAATGGATTGCCATTATAGTGTGTATGAACTGTGTTCACAACCCATGTGCCATATTACGTTATGTTTCACAGGTGCGTCCATTGCTGCCCGGCTGGGTAAAGGTTTCCTGGCAGTGCGGAAAGCCGGACATCTTTGTGTGAGCACACAGAACCAAACCTACAGCGACTACACAGGCAGGGAAAAGAGCATGGAAGTACGTCTGGATGTGCTAAAGCCAGGCTAGTGCTTACTTTTATACAAGTTACACTCTTTTTGTTGAAGTTATAGCTAGCTTTGATCACATTCTATTGCCATATCAGCTCTGCTTGTGTTTAATTATTGGAGAAACAGCACCCTCCAGTGGTACAAAAAAGGAACGACGGCGGCAAAGCTAGACAACCTGTAGATTTTTCTTATACTGATGTCAGAGCGGGTATACAAAAAAAACTAAATCAGAAACACAAATGCCCTTACTGAAAAATAAAAAGCCTCTAAATCTTTAAATACAAAATACATTTTACATACAAGAGTCAACATCAGACAATTTAAATGCACACATTAACTCTTCGTATAAGGTACAGTATATTTACACTATGCAACAATAAACTATTTATAATATACCTATATACCTTTAAATACTGCATATTAAAACTATTTACAAAAATGACACAGGGAGCGTCAAAAGTAATATTACTCAATGTGAACTTTGCACAGTCCATCCATACATTTTCTATACCACTTATCCTCATTAGGTTGGCGGGTATGCTGGAGCCTATCCCAGCTGACTTCGGGCGGGAGAGGAGGTACACCCTGGACTGGTTGCCAGTCAATCGCAGGGCAGACAGACAACCATCCACACTCTAATGAACAATTTAGAATCGCCAATTAAGCTAAGCTAAAACAATTAAGCTATGTTTTTGGAACGTGGGAAAAAAACGGAGTACACAGGGAGAACATGCAAACTTCACACAGAGATGCCCAACGGAGATTTGAACCCGTAACCTCCTGACTGCGAGGCCAACATGCTACCCAGTCCTCCACTGTGCGGCCAACGTTGAATTCAAAGCACAAAATAAATACATAGCCGCCATCCACCAGTACAAACCTGGAGGTTGTTTTTTTACAGAGGTTGTATACCACAAATATACACATTAGCACTCAATAAGGTCATCCAATCTTACCCTAGATTCCCAAATAGTTTCAGCATTTGGGAGCAAAAAATGAGGTGAAAGTTAGGTGCGTTCAAGGACCACAACAAATCGCCACGCACATTAAACATTTCAAACCTGGGGGATTTCTATCATCCACTTACTGGGCCAACCTGCTCTGAATGATGTTGTTGAATTTTTAAGTGAAAGTGTAAAGTGAATTTGAGAAATGACTTCGTAAACAGTGCCGCACAGTGAGCGAGTGGTTAGCATGTTGGCCACACAGTCAGATTGAGAAGACCAGGGTTTGAATCTGAAGTTTCTCCCCGTGACTGGGTTTCCTCCGGGTACTCCAGTTTCCTCCCACATCCCAAAAACATGCATGTTAAGTTAATTGGCAACTTCTAAATTGTCCAAGTATGACTGTGAGTGTGAATGGGTGTATCCCACCTCTTGCCCAAAGTCTGGAATAGGCTCCAGCATAGGAGGAGGATTAGCGACACAGAAAATAGATGGACTTTGTAAACAGTACTGGCAACATTTACAACACTGCAACTGTTGCGCAAGTGTAAAATAAATTCTAAAAATGATCTATGCTGGGATAGGCTCCAGCATACCCACGCAACCCTAATGAGGATAAGTGGCGTAGAATATGGATGGATTGATCTATGGTTATCATCACATGTTTTATTTTTTTATATTTATATTATTTATATTTATTATTTATATTATATTATATTTATATATTTTATATTATTTATTTATTTATTTTATTACAATTTTTTATTTATATTTTTTATATCACATTTGCCGTCAGTGTTACACCATTGCAAACTACAACCCATCCATCCATCCATCTATTTTCCTCCGCTTATCCGGGTCCGGGTCGCGAGGGCAGCAACTTCAGTAGGGAAGTCCAGACTTCCCGGTCCCCAGCGACCTCTTCCAGCTCCTTCGGGGGGACACCAAGGCGTTCCCAGGCCAGCTGTGAGACATAGTCCCTCCAGCGTGTCCTAGGTCTTCCCAGGGGCCTTCAACCGACAGGGCATGCCCGAAACACCTCACCAGGGAGGCGCCCGGGAGGCATCCGGACTAGATGCCCGAGCCACCTCAACTGGCTCCTCTCGATGTGAAGGAGCAGCGGCTCTACTCTGAGCTCCTCCCGGATGGCCGAGCGCCTCACCCTAGCAAACTACAACCCCAACTATACAAATCATGAAATGTTGCAATGTGCAGGAGTATGTTTTGATCCATGTTTCATAAATATCATAAAAGGGGTGAGGGTGCTGTTAGTGGACCAGTGGATAGAGACTGGGGGCACCATGAAGGCTGCCATCCAGCTGCTGGAAAGACTGGGCGCTACCATAGTAGGTAAGGTATTGTTTTTAGTCATTTGGGGATTTGAACACAGAAACGAGGTCTAAACACCTCACTGTTTGTTCTCTGAAGGTGTAGCAGCTGTGGCCATCGAGAACACCGAAGGAGGAAAGTGGATTAAGGACACTTACAAATTCTCCCACTGCATTCCTGAAGAGCTGCAGAAACAAATTGATCACAAGTGTTTGGATTCGTTTAAAAGCTTCCAACAATGAAAGACCATATGGGACTGAAGACTACATGCAACATTCCTTTGGAAAAAAAACTTTATTTAGTAGTTGTATATTAACACCATGAAACATTTACAAACATGTTTCATTTGTAACACTCATCGGCATGTAAAAAAACTAATATAAACATGTGCATCAGTAATGACTGCCTTATTCGGAACCCCCTTTAGGAAACATGATCAATTAAAAGTAGAATGTTTCAATTTCTTCGGACAAAAGTCGCTTTACAAAAATCATGCTAACATACGTTGGTAAAATTAGGGCACTTTTTGCTTAAAGACAGAATCCGATCTGTAAAAACATGAGGAATAAAATGTAAACCAACGTCAGACAGCTGAGGTATGTTCCCAACTGCGGCCTTGAGTACCATCCACTTGTCAAAACCTGACAACAGGGGGGAGAAAATCTTTGGACAAAAATTGGAGGTGGCCATTTTGATACATTTCAATTTACCTATGTACTGTAGGTCAATATATGCTAAGCTATCTGCACAAAAAATGTATTTTGTGGTGTAAATCACAAAACAAATGTGTGTAATATTTAATATATATTATTACTTATCTGTAGAATTTGCAAAGGGCCAATAAAAAACAGGCCAAAACGGTCCCCAGACTTTGGACAGCCCTGCCTTACATGGACGTTCTTTGGCAGTACAAATATTTTTATTCCACGTCACAACATGAGTGCCTAAAAATGTTATTGTTTTTATTTAGGTCTTATGTCTGCTACAGGATGATAATCTCCCACTACTAGTACCGCTAAGCGTTGCGTTTGTTTTCAAGCTTCTCATTGGCTAAAGTAGCAATCTTATTGCACTCCCCCAACCCTTTTTTATATATTTATATAATGTTATGTAATAAAACTCCCTATGTCTCTGAACCATGCTGCAACTCCACACAAGTTAGCACCACAGGAATCTTCCATCCACACAGGAAAAGGTGCCTCGCGGCCAGGAAAATCTGACTTTCCTCCACAGTGCCTCCACCTCAAGCTTGCAGGAGAGAGCAGCCACAGTGTCCTTTTATTTCCGTTGGACCCTTGAACGCATCGTTCTCCTCATTGACAGCAGGCCGCCTGTTTCTTCTTGGAGGTGTTGTACAGATTGTTGCTTGCGGTGCTGTGGATTCCTGCAGCGACGACACAAAACGGTGACTCACTTGAAGCACGTGCGCTTCTCCTGGTGTTTTCCTTTTTTTTGGCATACTCACTGACGACATTTCCTATCTGTCTCGTCCCGCTCTTCTCCAGCTCGGCGAGAACGTTTGTTTCAAAGGCCAGCGATGCAACACGGAAGAAAAACTCCTTCACGTTCTCCCCTACGCGCGCATGCGTGCGCACACACACACACACAAAATGATGTCACCATTTTAACCGGTGGAAAAAGTTTGTTTTCACTTCATTTGGAAATTCACCTGTGAGTGAGGACAGCGTCCAGTACTCTGCTCGCATCTCCTGCGCCACCTTGAGAGCGTCTTGTTCAATCTGAAAGTACCGCCCAGGAGACTGCAAGACAAGACATATTATGTATCAAAACAGTAATAGATCTATTTACATGTATTGTTAATGTTTGTACTATTATTTGGGTAACTCATATTTCGATAACATACCTTATTATTTTAATACTAAAAATCAATACTAATGACACCAAATACTAATCCTAATACTTTTATCAATCTCCAATACCAAGTCACATTATTTTAATTACCATTATTTGTATTGATTTATTTTTAATAACATTTACATCATAATATTATGAATTGTATTTAATTTAGTTATTATATTATACATTTAATGTAGTTATTTTCTTATTCATATTTTCTATCAATGTTATGTTGCAGCGTCCATGTCCTTCATATTTGCTCTCTGCTGCGCCTAGTGGACAAACACTTTCCTTCACTTTACAGGCATAAATGTCACTTTACACACAAAATGTACTTTTTTTTAGTCAATAAAAGTCATGTGGGGAATGAATAGGATTGTAGCTGCAGGGATATGAGAGCGGCCATGAAAGATGTGCAGACGTACGCTAAGGTCTTTCTTGGTGCCCACGAGGAACAGCTGAACAGCCGTGGGGTCGTTCTCTTTCAACGCATCTTCTAGCCATTGCCTGGGAAAACAAGGCAATGCAGTCTCAACTTACTAAAAGCACACAATTGGTATGGACGAAGAAAAAACAACAAAACAAGCTTACCTGGTGTGATCCAAAGAGCCCACGTCATTGATGTCAAACACAATGATCACGACTGGAAGACAATGCATCGGACATCGGCAAGTGTACAGAAATATAAGGTAATGCCATTTTTTGTTTGCATTTTGCTTTGTCTGACCCCTCAACCAAACTCAACTTGCATTCAATTTTGTTATCTTCTTCCCCTCTTAAACCAAAGTAAACCACTCGCATTCCGTGCTGTTGCTATTATCTTGTGTCATCGCTGTTTTTGTCCTCCACTTTTCTCTCTGACCCCCCTTAAACCAAACTATTTTATTATCTACTTTTATTGCCTTTAGTTCTCATCTTATCGGTCCCCCGTTATATCAAGCCAGATAAATACCCTATTTCTCTCCAAGACACATTCAATTTCTCATTCAATGTTGTAATTTTTTGTTATTGCTCGAGGAACATTCTGAATCGCTCACCTTGTGCTCCTCTGTAGTAGGTGGAAGCGATGCACTTGAACCGCTCTTGTCCTGCCGTGTCCCACCTGAAACACGGAGACAAAACCGTGGCTACCAATTTCTGTGGTGACTTTTAGGGAATATAGACGGTGAGGCAAGTAAGGACTCACAGCTGCAGGCTGAACGGTATCCCGAGCACCTCGAAACGCTCCATCTCAAAGTCAACACCGATGGTCGCTTTGTAGTTCTTATCAAAAGCATCTTTGCAAAACCTTCAAAACACAACAATTTATAAACTTATTCGTCTATATCAAATATTGAAATTATAGATTTGATCCAAATCCATTTTATTGTATAGCACATTTAAAAACAACAAAGTTGACCAAAGTGCTTCACAGCATAGTTAAAATAAGAGTACATAAAATAACAATAAATATAAAACGAATGGTAATATAGAATCACAAGACAAATAAAACAAAACAAAATTACGATGACTCTCAGTTTGTGTTAAAAGCCCAGGAGTAAAGTTAAGTTCTTAAACGCGTTTTAAAAACCGGCAAATTTTGTGCAAGCCTAACTTGTAGCGGCATTTTGTTGCATAAGGCAGGACATCTGACTGAAAAGGCCCGGTCCCCCCGGGTCTGATCTTTGGCACTTTCAATACAAGCTGGTCTGCAGATCTGAGAGTTCTGGAAGGAGTATAAGGCGATAAAAGCGTTGAAATATAAGAAGGAGCTAGACCGTTAAGATCTTTAAAAACAAACAATAAAACCTTAAAATCAATCAAGATGCTAAAACCGGTTCCCTCTTTCGTTGGTTAAAAGACGTGCCGCAGCATTTTGCAGAAGCTGAAGGCGGGACCGAGTGGCTGAGGAAACTCCAGAGTAAAGCGCGTTGCAATAATCCAGCCAGGAAGTAATGAAGGCGTGGATCAGGGTTTCAAAATTAGACGATGACACGTAGGTCTTAACTTAGGCTAAAAGACGCAAATGATAAAAGCCGGTTTTGACCACATGATTTATCTGTTTATCCAATTTAAAATCAGAGTCCATTTTTACACCTAGGTTCGCCACTAAAGGCCTGGCAAAGTTTCTGAAAGGGCCCAGGTCAGGGGGTAAGACTGAGGAACTACTGGAATTTAAAACAATAACTTCAGTCTTGCTTTCATTGAAGTGCAAAAAATGTAGTGCAAGCCAGGCTTTGATGTCATTAAAACATTCTAAAAGCATTTTAAAAGAACTGTTGTCATTCCTTTTAAGCGGGACATAGAGCTGAGAGTCATCGGCATAATGGTGAAAGGAGACACCAGGCTTTCTTACGATCGAGCCAAGGGGTCACCTTCACCTGGTGAATGATGACAACCAGTAAACTTAATAGTGTAGTACAGTAGTGTACAGTATTTCAAATGATACTATAAAGAATACAAGACAAATGTCTTTGAAACCCTGACTTATTGTGATGTAGCGGTGTGATTTACAATACAGCCAAGCTAATCCACAACACCAGAAAAATACAAAGGACAAAATAATGCATTCAAAGTAAGAAAGGTATCACTATTTAGATTTCAGAATGGACTTTTGAGCATGAAGAGCTGGTTATCAGAAGTATCAATAGTCCAGTGTCAGTCAGCACATTACTAGCATTCTCTCCTTAACAAGTTTGTGGGAATGTCAAGGACTTTTGTGCAATGAGAGTCGATACTTTCTCAGCCAAATAATTTTGTGTAGGAGGTTAAGAAGAAGGAGGCCAGGATTTTTGGTTATGGCACCTTGTAAACAACCACGTCTGCTCAAGGTGTGAGTGCTGGTGGAGTGGTGCAAAGAGAACAACTTTTGCCTACATTGGTGAGTACCTTTATTCAAGTCTTGCACGAAAAACCTTTAAAGTCACCTTTAAATCTCAGTAAGCACATCAATACACGCCCTTCCATGACGTATATGTCGGATATATGCCACCTGAGGGTTTACACTGCTCACATATCCTATTTATATCCACATAAGAATGAGACCAAAGTTGCATTTGAAAAAATTGGAATCGTGCTGTTCACACTGACATGAAAAACTCACACACATACTTGAAAATGAGCAAACAAATCCAAATAAGGATTTAATACAGTCCAATTTTGAAAACTGTCAAGCCTCAGTGGACCACCAGGCCATACAGTAGGAGAATAGCATTTTTATTTAGTATTCCGATGGCTGAAATTGTGTATTAACATTTTATTACATTTTGATGATGCAAATGTATATTAGCATGTTTTTTTGGTGCGAAATTGGTACTATTTTTTTGGTCACTGGTTCTCACCTATTAATCAGACAGGTTTTTCCCACAGCCAGGTCCCCCACAACAATCACCTTGGAGATTTTAAACCTGTTAAGTAGAGTATAAAAGGTATTAAATCACAAAACATATCATCGAGCAAATCTCCTTTGGCAACGTTCAAACTGACCCGACTGTGCCGGTGCGATGCTCCTGGCAGGCTGCCTTCACTTTGGGGTTGAAGTCACGCTCTATGTGAAGCGCTGCGTCCTTTCGGAAACACTGCAAGAAGTGATGAGTGTTTTGATGAATATTGTACGTCGGTGACAGGATAGTGTTGGCAGACAAACATCAAATGTTTTACATGAGGGAGCTGTGCGATGACGCGGTCCTTTCGAACCGGCGCAAAGATGTTCATGGCTGGACTTCTTCTCGACATCAAGTCTGCTGGTCAAAATTGATGCATTAGAGAGAGAGAGAATGAACGTATGTCCTGGATTTCTTCAAAAAAGTGGCCTCTGCACAAATAGAGGCCGTGTTGTGCTAAATCTTCCACTATAACAAATACCTCACCTTAATGACATGCCTCCTTGGAAAAAAAACAACCACAGATGAAGTGAAGGTATTTTACAGGTAGCTTCTATCTATTTAAAAGGGTGGCAGTTATTTTACCTTTTATATATGACTCGTCGCAGAAGTCGTCTTTACCACAGCTGCGTGGCATCTGTAAAGCTGCCGTTTACGACAAAACTTGCTACATTTCACCTCTGAAATAAATCCAAGAATTAGGTATTATGAATTCCTCATAAAATGATCTGATGTCCACTGACAAAAAAAGCACACCTTGCTCGAGTTGTTAAAAAAATCCTAAAAGTAAGACATTTACAAATAACTCTCAATATAAAATGTTTTAAATATAATATTTGTGAAAATGCTTACAAATATTAAATACTAACACAAAAAATTACTTGGTGAATGAGGCTTTAAAATATGAATTAAAAAATATTACTATTTGAAAATAAAGCTGAATAAATATGAACAAAAACTGACTATGTGAATGAGGCTTAAAAATATTAATGAAAACATAACTTACT
The DNA here is from genome assembly GCA_024372805.1 of Oostethus manadensis. Classification (NCBI taxonomy): domain Eukaryota; kingdom Metazoa; phylum Chordata; class Actinopteri; order Syngnathiformes; family Syngnathidae; genus Oostethus; species Oostethus manadensis. The sequence goes on from QODF01000102.1 coordinate 360,319, forward strand.
ATTTGCGAGTAATGCTGAATATGATTTGTTTTGAATGCAATTATTTGTGAAAAATGCTTACATATTAAATATCAACAAAAGAATAGGTGAATGAGGATTAGAAATATGAAATATTAATCTAGAATTGCAATTATCTGAAATGTTTTTAAAATATGAGTACAATACAAATGTTACTATTTCTAAAACAATTAAATTTGACATTGTGAAATATTATTAAATGACTGTGTGCAAATAATGCTTGAAATTATAATTTAAAAAATATTAACCAAAATATATAAACTATAACAACAAATATTAAACTAGGCTTAAAATATTAAAAATAAAAATATAATTGGCATCATTTGTGAAACGTTTATATTAATTATGAAATTGTCATTATTTTTCTTTTCTTTTTTAAGTGTACAAATAGGACACTATAAAATATAAATGACTATTTGTGGTTAACAACATAAATTTGTTAAACATAAATTTGTGATATTCAGTATTCATTAAAAAATACCATGTAAACGAGGCTTAAAATATTAAAATTAACTGTCAGTATTTGTAAATATTAAAACAAAAAACATGCTAACAATTCAATTGTCATTTGTGAAAAATGCTTCAAAAATATGGCATTATTAGAAAATATAATCAGATGCCGATTTGCGAATAAAATGCTTAATATGAAATATCAACGCCCACTCCCTTTTGTAGTTTAACCATACTTATACACATACTTAAACACATAGGTCTCCTCTTTAGTGTATTTATGTAGTTTAACCATACTTATACATATAGGTCTCCTCTTTAGTGTATTTATGTAGTTTAACCATACTTAAACACATAGGTCTCCTCTTTAGTGTATTTATGTAGTTTAACCATACTTAAACACATAGGTCTCCTCTTTAGTGTATTTATGTAGTTTAACCATACTTAAACACATAGGTCTCCTCTTTAGTGTATTTATGTAGTTTAACCATACTTAAACACATAGGTCTCCTCTTTAGTGTATTTATGTAGTTTAACCATACTTAAACACATAGGTCTCCTCTTTAGTGTATTTATGTAGTTTAACCATACTTAAACACATAGGTCTCCTCTTTAGTGTATTTATGTAGTTTAACCATACTTAAACACATAGGTCTCCTCTTTAGTGTATTTATGTAGTTTAACCATACTTAAACACATAGGTCTCCTCTTTAGTGTATTTATGTAGTTTAACCATACTTAAACACATAGGTCTCCTCTTTAGTGTATTTATGTAGTTTAACCATACTTAAACACATAGGTCTCCTCTTTAGTGTATTTATGTAGTTTAACCATACTTAAACACATAGGTCTCCTCTTTAGTGTATTTATGTAGTTTAACCATACTTAAACACATAGGTCTCCTCTTTAGTGTATTTATGTAGTTTAACCATACTTAAACACATAGGTCTCCTCTTTAGTGTATTTATGTAGTTTAACCATACTTAAACACATAGGTCTCCTCTTTAGTGTATTTATGTAGTTTAACCATACTTAAACACATAGGTCTCCTCTTTAGTGTATTTATGTAGTTTAACCATACTTAAACACATAGGTCTCCTCTTTAGTGTATTTATGTAGTTTAACCATACTTAAACACATAGGTCTCCTCTTTAGTGTATTTATGTAGTTTAACCATACTTAAACACATAGGTCTCCTCTTTAGTGTATTTATGTAGTTTAACCATACTTAAACACATAGGTCTCCTCTTTAGTGTATTTATGTAGTTTAACCATACTTAAACACATAGGTCTCCTCTTTAGTGTATTTATGTAGTTTAACCATACTTAAACACATAGGTCTCCTCTTTAGTGTATTTATGTAGTTTAACCATACTTAAACACATAGGTCTCCTCTTTAGTGTATTTATGTAGTTTAACCATACTTAAACACATAGGTCTCCTCTTTAGTGTATTTATGTAGTTTAACCATACTTAAACACATAGGTCTCCTCTTTAGTGTATTTATGTAGTTTAACCATACTTAAACACATAGGTCTCCTCTTTAGTGTATTTATGTAGTTTAACCATACTTAAACACATAGGTCTCCTCTTTAGTGTATTTATGTAGTTTAACCATACTTAAACACATAGGTCTCCTCTTTAGTGTATTTATGTAGTTTAACCATACTTAAACACATAGGTCTCCTCTTTAGTGTATTTATGTAGTTTAACCATACTTAAACACATAGGTCTCCTCTTTAGTGTATTTATGTAGTTTAACCATACTTAAACACATAGGTCTCCTCTTTAGTGTATTTATGTAGTTTAACCATACTTAAACACATAGGTCTCCTCTTTAGTGTATTTATGTAGTTTAACCATACTTAAACACATAGGTCTCCTCTTTAGTGTATTTATGTAGTTTAACCATACTTAAACACATAGGTCTCCTCTTTAGTGTATTTATGTAGTTTAACCATACTTAAACACATAGGTCTCCTCTTTAGTGTATTTATGTAGTTTAACCATACTTAAACACATAGGTCTCCTCTTTAGTGTATTTATGTAGTTTAACCATACTTAAACACATAGGTCTCCTCTTTAGTGTATTTATGTAGTTTAACCATACTTAAACACATAGGTCTCCTCTTTAGTGTATTTATGTAGTTTAACCATACTTAAACACATAGGTCTCCTCTTTAGTGTATTTATGTAGTTTAACCATACTTAAACACATAGGTCTCCTCTTTAGTGTATTTATGTAGTTTAACCATACTTAAACACATAGGTCTCCTCTTTAGTGTATTTATGTAGTTTAACCATACTTAAACACATAGGTCTCCTCTTTAGTGTATTTATGTAGTTTAACCATACTTAAACACATAGGTCTCCTCTTTAGTGTATTTATGTAGTTTAACCATACTTAAACACATAGGTCTCCTCTTTAGTGTATTTATGTAGTTTAACCATACTTAAACACATAGGTCTCCTCTTTAGTGTATTTATGTAGTTTAACCATACTTAAACACATAGGTCTCCTCTTTAGTGTATTTATGTAGTTTAACCATACTTAAACACATAGGTCTCCTCTTTAGTGTATTTATGTAGTTTAACCATACTTAAACACATAGGTCTCCTCTTTAGTGTATTTATGTAGTTTAACCATACTTAAACACATAGGTCTCCTCTTTAGTGTATTTATGTAGTTTAACCATACTTAAACACATAGGTCTCCTCTTTAGTGTATTTATGTAGTTTAACCATACTTAAACACATAGGTCTCCTCTTTAGTGTATTTATGTAGTTTAACCATACTTAAACACATAGGTCTCCTCTTTAGTGTATTTATGTAGTTTAACCATACTTAAACACATAGGTCTCCTCTTTAGTGTATTTATGTAGTTTAACCATACTTAAACACATAGGTCTCCTCTTTAGTGTATTTATGTAGTTTAACCATACTTAAACACATAGGTCTCCTCTTTAGTGTATTTATGTAGTTTAACCATACTTAAACACATAGGTCTCCTCTTTAGTGTATTTATGTAGTTTAACCATACTTAAACACATAGGTCTCCTCTTTAGTGTATTTATGTAGTTTAACCATACTTAAACACATAGGTCTCCTCTTTAGTGTATTTATGTAGTTTAACCATACTTAAACACATAGGTCTCCTCTTTAGTGTATTTATGTAGTTTAACCATACTTAAACACATAGGTCTCCTCTTTAGTGTATTTATGTAGTTTAACCATACTTAAACACATAGGTCTCCTCTTTAGTGTATTTATGTAGTTTAACCATACTTAAACACATAGGTCTCCTCTTTAGTGTATTTATGTAGTTTAACCATACTTAAACACATAGGTCTCCTCTTTAGTGTATTTATGTAGTTTAACCATACTTAAACACATAGGTCTCCTCTTTAGTGTATTTATGTAGTTTAACCATACTTAAACACATAGGTCTCCTCTTTAGTGTATTTATGTAGTTTAACCATACTTAAACACATAGGTCTCCTCTTTAGTGTATTTATGTAGTTTAACCATACTTAAACACATAGGTCTCCTCTTTAGTGTATTTATGTAGTTTAACCATACTTAAACACATAGGTCTCCTCTTTAGTGTATTTATGTAGTTTAACCATACTTAAACACATAGGTCTCCTCTTTAGTGTATTTATGTAGTTTAACCATACTTAAACACATAGGTCTCCTCTTTAGTGTATTTATGTAGTTTAACCATACTTAAACACATAGGTCTCCTCTTTAGTGTATTTATGTAGTTTAACCATACTTAAACACATAGGTCTCCTCTTTAGTGTATTTATGTAGTTTAACCATACTTAAACACATAGGTCTCCTCTTTAGTGTATTTATGTAGTTTAACCATACTTAAACACATAGGTCTCCTCTTTAGTGTATTTATGTAGTTTAACCATACTTAAACACATAGGTCTCCTCTTTAGTGTATTTATGTAGTTTAACCATACTTAAACACATAGGTCTCCTCTTTAGTGTATTTATGTAGTTTAACCATACTTAAACACATAGGTCTCCTCTTTAGTGTATTTATGTAGTTTAACCATACTTAAACACATAGGTCTCCTCTTTAGTGTATTTATGTAGTTTAACCATACTTAAACACATAGGTCTCCTCTTTAGTGTATTTATGTAGTTTAACCATACTTAAACACATAGGTCTCCTCTTTAGTGTATTTATGTAGTTTAACCATACTTAAACACATAGGTCTCCTCTTTAGTGTATTTATGTAGTTTAACCATACTTAAACACATAGGTCTCCTCTTTAGTGTATTTATGTAGTTTAACCATACTTAAACACATAGGTCTCCTCTTTAGTGTATTTATGTAGTTTAACCATACTTAAACACATAGGTCTCCTCTTTAGTGTATTTATGTAGTTTAACCATACTTAAACACATAGGTCTCCTCTTTAGTGTATTTATGTAGTTTAACCATACTTAAACACATAGGTCTCCTCTTTAGTGTATTTATGTAGTTTAACCATACTTAAACACATAGGTCTCCTCTTTAGTGTATTTATGTAGTTTAACCATACTTAAACACATAGGTCTCCTCTTTAGTGTATTTATGTAGTTTAACCATACTTAAACACATAGGTCTCCTCTTTAGTGTATTTATGTAGTTTAACCATACTTAAACACATAGGTCTCCTCTTTAGTGTATTTATGTAGTTTAACCATACTTAAACACATAGGTCTCCTCTTTAGTGTATTTATGTAGTTTAACCATACTTAAACACATAGGTCTCCTCTTTAGTGTATTTATGTAGTTTAACCATACTTAAACACATAGGTCTCCTCTTTAGTGTATTTATGTAGTTTAACCATACTTAAACACATAGGTCTCCTCTTTAGTGTATTTATGTAGTTTAACCATACTTAAACACATAGGTCTCCTCTTTAGTGTATTTATGTAGTTTAACCATACTTAAACACATAGGTCTCCTCTTTAGTGTATTTATGTAGTTTAACCATACTTAAACACATAGGTCTCCTCTTTAGTGTATTTATGTAGTTTAACCATACTTAAACACATAGGTCTCCTCTTTAGTGTATTTATGTAGTTTAACCATACTTAAACACATAGGTCTCCTCTTTAGTGTATTTATGTAGTTTAACCATACTTAAACACATAGGTCTCCTCTTTAGTGTATTTATGTAGTTTAACCATACTTAAACACATAGGTCTCCTCTTTAGTGTATTTATGTAGTTTAACCATACTTAAACACATAGGTCTCCTCTTTAGTGTATTTATGTAGTTTAACCATACTTAAACACATAGGTCTCCTCTTTAGTGTATTTATGTAGTTTAACCATACTTAAACACATAGGTCTCCTCTTTAGTGTATTTATGTAGTTTAACCATACTTAAACACATAGGTCTCCTCTTTAGTGTATTTATGTAGTTTAACCATACTTAAACACATAGGTCTCCTCTTTAGTGTATTTATGTAGTTTAACCATACTTAAACACATAGGTCTCCTCTTTAGTGTATTTATGTAGTTTAACCATACTTAAACACATAGGTCTCCTCTTTAGTGTATTTATGTAGTTTAACCATACTTAAACACATAGGTCTCCTCTTTAGTGTATTTATGTAGTTTAACCATACTTAAACACATAGGTCTCCTCTTTAGTGTATTTATGTAGTTTAACCATACTTAAACACATAGGTCTCCTCTTTAGTGTATTTATGTAGTTTAACCATACTTATACACATAGGTCTNCTCCTCTTTAGTGTATTTATGACGCATCTCCAAAAAATCCGCCCGGTCCTTTTTGCAGCTGAGTGAACCAACACTGAGCTAAAAGAGACTAAACGTGAAATAGTACAGAAGAAACCTCCCTGAAGACTTTCATAAAAACAAACATGGCTTTAAGTTACTGTTTGGATTGGATCACAAGCGCCCGATGGTTAGCGTCTGTTGCCATGGAGACGCCGACAGCAGCGCAGAGCCTCATCTTTAAACGCTAGTCCTGCGACTTGCTATTCCTTCATTGGCACACGCAAACATTGCTGCGGCCGTGTTTCGCCAGAATCTTGTGCTGTTAGTTCGGAAAATGAAGACAATAAAGGTGTGTGTGGATCGCTCCTTCGTTGGAGCTCGTCTGAGAAACCCGGCGGGGGGGATGACTCGCAGGGCAGGAACAACAAAACAGGCAAAGAATAGTCCAAATGGCTAATTGACCAGAACTGGTCGGAGCCGAACAGGCGGTTTCCTCTTGTGCCGAGTTATTCATAACATTGTTAAAGAAACACCATTAGCAGACACGAACATGCGTACTTAAACACGCGAATGGACTTTTAGGACGGGAAACGGCAGAAAGGGGGAAGACGTTACCTCGGCGGGACAAGGTGGTGCTCCACTTCTTCGCTGGCTCTCCTTTTCAGTTCGAAGAATGCCACCTAACGCGGTGCAAAAGCGGCGTGCTCGAAAAGGTGCGTGCTAAATTATTGATTAGTATGCACAATGGAGGCGGAAGCGGAGGAAGAGGACAAGCAGCCAGATCCCATTCCTTCGGTCGGCACGGCGCGAGCGACCCCTGCTGGCAAACACCGGGAAACACCGGAAGTTGTTTCTCATTTGCTCGCAAACATGTTAGCATATCGAAACACGACTCCCGTTTCATGTTCCGCAGTTTAGAGAAAAATATCCTACATACCAGATTTGCTCTGGACCACCCGCGACACTTCAAAACATACAAAAGATACAAGTGCAGCGTCTACATTTAGGTTGTGAAGCAATTTTACTTGAGCTATTTATTAGCGGTGTTGGAAACTTGGCAGCGCCCCTGATTGGCTGCAAAGAGGCACGTGAGTCGATGCACGAGATTAGGGGCGCTTCAGGGCCTTTTTGGTTTAATCAATTCGGTCGATTTATTGTAAATGGTACACACACACTCCCGATCAAAACATTAATACTGGCTGAAAATTTGATAGAATTGACCTTTTGCACATTTGGATGTTAATGAGGTTTTAAGTAAAGCTACAATATGCAAAAGCACGAACGGGGAGTGTGACAAAAAACACTTTGAAAAAGTCTCTTACTAAAAACAATAATTAAACTGAAATAGGCTGTTAATCAGCTGATCAAAAGTTTGAGACCATCGCTCAAAAATGACAAAAAACTCTCCCAACCAGAACAAAAAATATTCTCAGTAGGACTCAGTAATGAGCAGCTCCACCGCTCTTGTTAATCACTTCAAAAATTGGTTTGGGCATGCTTGATCCCTATGGATCCCTATGGAAGCAAGCATTGTGATCTGCAGCATTGTCCTGCTGAAAAACCGATTGCCCTCAGTCATGAGGGATGCCCGCTCCGACATCAGCACGTATCCAGCAGCCGTTTACACTTTGCCAGGGAGCATCAAACATGGGACACTGAAAGGTGGAAAAAAGTTTTATTCTCTGATGACAAAAAATGTAACCTTGACGATCCAGATGGGTTCCAACGTTACTGGCATGACAAGGAGATCCCACCTAGGATGTTTTCTACACAGCACAGCGGAGGGGAGTCCATCGTGATCTGGGCTGCTTGTTCATTCAGTGGAACACTGGAGCTTCAGGTGGTGCAGGCCCGTCAGACGGCTGGTTACGTGCAGATGTTGCAGAGGGCATCCTTCATGATTGAGGGCCCTCATCTGTGTGGTAACAGCTGGGTTTTTCAACAGGACAACACTGCAGTTCACAATGCTCGGTAGACAAAGGACTTCTTCAGGGAGAATAAGATCACTCTTTTGGACCATCCTGCATGTTTCCCTGATTTAAATCCCATAGAGAACATTTGGGGTTGGATGGCAAGGAAAGTTTATAAAAATGGCCATCAGTTCCAGACAGTTGACGCCCTTCATGAAGCCGCCTTCACCACTTGGAGCAATGTTCCCACTAGCTTCCTGGAAACACTCGCATCAAGCATGCCAAAACCAATTTTTGAAGTGATTAACAAGAACGGTGGAGCTGCTCATTACTGAGTCCTACTGAGAACATTTTTTTGTTCTGGTTTGGAGAGTTTTTTGTCATTTTTTGAGCGATGGTCTTAAACCTTTGATCAGCTGATAAACCTATTTCAGTTGTATTGTTGTTTTCAATAAATTACTTTTTAAAAGTTTTTTTTGTCACACTCCCCCTTCTGGCTTTTGCATATGGTAGCTCTAAAAACCTCATTAAAATCCAAATGTGCAAAAGATCAATTCTAGCTATTTTCTAACTGGTCTGAAGATTTTGATCGGGAGTGTATTATCGTGCATCTGGCAACGCCGGCTGCGTTCACATCCCCGCAGCAAACGTCGGAGTTTTCCCATTTCCCCTGAACCTCCAAAATGGGCGTCAGTGTAAGCTAATTAATTTGAAGAAAAAAAATGGTTCCGTTCGAGTCATACTCACAATAACGTCCTTATGAAGTTGACGTGGCGTTAAGTTTGTACAAAATACAAGGTGCGATACAATATTGTTAATCGTTAATGCTAACTGCTACCCCAAGCTAGCTGCCAGGCTATCAAACCGTACATTTTTAAACACTATTTCTAAAGCAGGAGACAAAACGTTACTTTCCAGGCGGAAGTGACGTGCCGGCGCGTGGCTAAATATTTTGTATGTGAGCTCACCCTTTGTTCGCTTATCCAAAGCTTCGATGTCTGTGACGGTTGCTTCAAGTGCGCGTGGTTTTGTGTAACTTTATGAGGCAAGACGTAAATGTTTCATTCCATAGTCACCGGAGAGAGTTAGGCTGTTGTTCCCACCATGTAAGAAAAATAACACAATTGTTCATGGACGTATTTTGCACACAGTCACCAAATAACATAATAACTGAATTATATCAATCATCTGCATCTTTGTGATTTGTTCAGCTCATTTATTTCACTATTGTTCTGGGCACTGTTTCCAACGGTTCAGTAAGAAAAGCAGCTATTGGCTGTCGTAGACGTCGCTAGATGGCGCCATCGTCTATATGCATATCATTTGCATGCAACGCTTTGGGGGAAATGCATAAACTCCTAGGAGAGACTAAAAGTGACTAAAAACACGTTTAGAACTACAAATAAACTTAATTATTGTTTTTTTAATTTAAAACTCATATTTTATCTCTGTCTTCATTTTACAAATAAAGTAGCAATAGACTAGCAATAAAATCTAAACACAAAAACACATTCTCCTTCCAGACTTACGGATGATTAAGAAACATTTGCATTTTAGATCTCGTTGTGTAAAACAGGGTGAGCTCCAACCCTGCGGCATCACAGCTTACGCATGCGTGATTCGTTCGACGTGTAAGTTCCACGTCACGCAATCTGTGCCACGGAAACTGTACACTGCCGGCCTTTGGGCGGGGCAGACCTGTCAACAGCACCCGCTGATGCTCAGTGACGATACAAAATGCAGAATGATACCTGCTTTCATAATACCAGAAATGTCCCCAACACCACAAAAAGTAGCTAAAGGTGTCGCTAGTCGCTTTTGAGCAAATATGTCATCAAGGAGGGTTGGAACTTTGCCAGATCTAGCACCAAAATAGCCAAGTTGGCAAAACTGGTTCTGGGATTGGCAAGTGTGCGGTGGCTGAGCGGGAAAAAACCGTCGGCAACCTCCAAACGTTCCAGACAAAAAGAAAACCCCAGACCCCATAAAGCAAATGCATAGGATTTACTTTCAAGAAACGTGTTTAATTTGTAATGACCCCACATCAATAGAAAAGACAGTCACAGCAACACACACAATTGTCACAGTCAAACGTAGAACTCGTTCTGCAATAACCGTCTTCTTTGTGTTTCCACAGGTCGTGTAGTCAAGGCATGGCAGCTTTTTCTTGACTGAAATAAACAAGGCCCCATTTGATGTTTGGATGACACCGTTGACAAACAAGCATTTGAAATGCATCGAGGTTTAAAGTGTGCACTGACAATTATTGACATTGCATTGACAATTATTTCCTGCAGGTCTGTGTTTGAGCGATAATACATAAATTATAATGCAGATTATAAAAGGGTGATAATTTTTCAAGCATACCAGTCTCATATCTTTATTTCCCTGATGCAGCTAGGGATCAGTTACACAACAGTAGCATGCATCTACGACAAGTATTAACAGAATGGCCATTGATGGTTCCTTACTCAACCACAGAGCGAACTAGATGATTTGAAAGATGGTCAAGCAGGAGTTTATGTTGGTGAATTAATTCATTTTATGTGTTTTCTTATGTGAAAAATCATCAAGCATCATCAAACAGCTTTGAAGGTTCCACTGTGGGGGAGTACGGAATGTACTGTTAAACTATTCGGTCTGTGGCCCACGGTCTCTTCGGCCACAAACGGCATTACGGAGACAACTGGTGATTTCACCAAGACTCCAGCATGAAACCAGCATCTCCTTGCTGGCGGTTTGTTTTTCAGAAAACTTAGTAAGAAGTGCCTTTTCACAAAATCCGAAGTGCCGAGGCATTTATTACTCGTGGTGTGTCGGCTTTATTTGTGATTATTTAATAAGACAAGTTTATGTTAAAATTTCCCACATTGCTAAGGCTCAATTGGCTAATCTTCCCTTCTACAGCATGTCAGTTTGCTACGCGGCCAGCAGCTGACGCACAACATACACTTAAGGCACATATGTCCAACCTTCTTTGGCAAACATGATCCATGTCCAAACATGATTTAGTACATTTAGCAAAGCACAAACACCCGAATCGGAACTTTCCACAATTTCTGCAATGCAATTCTCCACCCAGGCCGCGAAGGGTGAGGAAAACTTGCCACGAGGAACGGCGTCAGTTAGGAAACAAGTGGTAAATGCTCAGTCTTCAGGAAAAGAACAACACAACGTGCTTTCTAGTGGTCCTCTGAGGCGTTCCCAACTCAATCAGCGACAAACCTTTTGGGGCTGTTATGTGTCCTGCTGTGCAAAAAGAAGTCAGACCGGAGCAGGCGATAAAAGTAGACCAGGATCATGATGTTCATCACCATCATGGAGACCAGGAAGAATGTGGCGTGCTCCAGCCAGGAGTAATTATACAGGATGTACCAGGTGAGGTAGAACTGGGAGCAGAGGCGGAAAGTGATGAAGGTGAATATGTTGACCACTTTGTTTATGTGGTACACGGTGGACAACGTGTTGCCCGCCAGCTTCAGTAGCAGCCTCAGGTGCAAGGTCACACTGTTGACCTCCACGAAGAGCGCCACCACGGCACCGGAGACGTACAGTCGGGTGTAGAGAGCATACAGGAAGGTCGAGATCACCTGTGTAGAACAAAACACCCCTGAGTAATGGGGACAAAGATAGGGGACACCAACCCACAAATAGTCTGTACCGGGGTCAAACTAAAACCATTTAAGGCAAAGGACAGGCAAAATTGCACCCTTTGTTCGAGCGCTAAGATATTGAGATATTATACAGCGCATTCCAAACAAATTATATTTGTTGCGGATTTCGCTAAACAGTCGATCCAAATGACAGTGAGTAAAATTTTGAATTCGTCAACCGTAATTGAAATTGTATTGAAATGGCTTCCTAATAAAGCAAAAGTTATTTTAATCAAAAGCATCTTAAAGGGCCAAGTAACATGTTAACACGGGTCGGGAACCTTTTGGGCTAAGACAGCCATTAAAGACGCATATTTTCAAATGTATTTCCGTGAGCGCCATAACCTATTTTTTAATAGTGATTACAACTAAAAGTGTGCGTTTTAAGCAAGTAATTACTTTAATAATTATCTATTAGTCTCTGAACTGGTCATGTTTTACTACAAAATGTCAGCAAAAACAACATTCATTCATTTTCTATGCTCATTAGGGTCGCGGGTATGCTGGAGCCTATCCCAGCTGGCTTTGGGCGAGAGGCAAGGAACTCCCTGGACTGGTTGCCAGTCAATCACAGGGCAGACAAACAACCATTTACACTCACACTATAACAGACAATTTAGAGTCGCCAGTTAACCTAACATGCATGTATTTGGAATGTGGGAGGAAATCGGAGTACACGAAGAAAATCCACAAACGGGGAAAACATGCAAACTCCACAAAGAGATGCCCAACGAAGATTCAAACCCTGAACCTCCTGACTGTGAGGCCAACATGCTACCCACTCATCCACTGGGCAGCCCATTTCAACAATATATTAAGTTTATTTCAATATAATCTTTTCCTCAACCTATCATTCAAAAAATTACAACTTTATATTGTTTTGTTTGCTTCTCAAAATAAATGACACTTATAAAAATAAAAATGCTACTAAAAGCTATTAAAATGATTATTTTTCACTCATAATATTACAAATCTTTTCTCGTAAAATTCTAACTCTAACCCTAACCCAGGCAACGTTTTTTGCTTAGATTACAACTTTTTTCTCCTAATAGTTTGAATTTATTTTCGTGAAATTACGTAAACATGTCGTAAAAATTTCGTAAAATTACTGCAGATTTTTCTAGTTTCCTTAAAGTTTTTGTTAAATTGAATTTTTAGGATGTGCCAGAGGCCAATAAATCACTCGGACCGCACTTTGAACACCCCTGTTGTAAAGCAAAATATGTTACATATGTTGAAAAAAAATTGTAATTAAAATAAATAAACGTTATACTGAATAAAGTCTGAGAGCCATTTGTGGTCATCAAAAAGCCACATCTGGTTCCCGAACCACAGGTTCCCTACCCCTGTGTTAATATAAGTTCCCTTCTTTGATAGAACCTTCACAATTCTTGACTACATTGAGCTTGTGTTTTTCTTTGCAAGAATAGCCTCCCACAACTGCAGTTTTCATGTGAATTGCTCTGCAAACACTTTTGCTTGACGATACTCCAAAGGTGCTCAACAGGGTTGAGGTCAGGCGAAGATGGGGGCCACACCGACCAGTGATCGAGGTTTTCTTTGCAACATGAGAGGGTGGCTTGAAGGTCATTTTGCTATGGAGGGTATGGTTCCTCTTTTTGTACCATGGAAGAAAGTGGTCAGTTGGAAACTCTATATATTTTGCCTCCAGGGACCATAAAGGGGCCTACCAGCAGGACATGACTCTGCTACTTCCTGGTTGGGACATGCACGTTAAGCTCCAACGGACGAGCGAGCAGACATGGCTTACATAGGTGCTCTCGCATAATCAAGCCTTTATTGCCTTTCATGTCCAAGTGTAAAAATAAGTCAAGCTCTGTTCATACAGCTAAATGTGAAGTACAAATTCAACTTGCAAGCGCGTGATGGACTAGGAATTCCCACGATCCTCTTCCGTGTCCCGCCAGAATGATATCTGCTGCATCTTGCACAAAGTAGCCTGAAAGAAGATACCAGTGTGGGGATGAATAACTCATTTATACATCAATTACATGCAATCAAGTCAGATAACATTATACTACTACACTTACTAATTAGGAACATGGGTTAGGATAAACTAAGCAGGCCAATCAAGCCTAATCTGACATACGCTTAACTGAATGGTTAGATTGTGTACTTGAATGTTTTGTTTGTTTGTTTTTGGCCTATGATATAATTAACCAAGACAACAAAAAACAACGTACTGTATTTGGAATGTTGATACTAATAACGGTCATTTGAAGTCAGCTGGGATAGACTCCAGCCCACTCGTGACAATAATGAGAACAACGTCCTCTGTTTTGGGCTTTAAGTACTTTTTGTATGCGCCCCCCGTAATGGCCAAATTATATGGCCAAAGATGTTGGCATGCCAAAGATGCTATGCCTGTATGAAACACAAACGCATTTTTTTTGTACAGTGGGGGAAAAACCTATTTGAACCCCAGCTGTTTTTGTAAGTTTGCCCACTAACAAAGAAATGATCAGTCAATGGTAAGTTTATTTGAACACTGAGAGACAACAATGACAAAAAAAATCCAGAAAAATGCGTTTCAAAAAGAATTATAAATTAATTTGCATTTCCATGAAGGAAATAAGTATTTTATCCCCTGTCTGTCAGCAAGATCTCTAGCTCCCAGGTGGATTTTATACAGGTAACGAGCTGACATTGGCAGCCCTCTCAGCTCGTTACCTGTATAAAAGAGACCTGTCCACAGAAGCAATCAATCCAGATGCCATACTCTGCACCATGGCCAAGACCAAAGAGCTTTCCAAGGATGTCAGGGATAAGATTGTGGACCTACACAAGGCTGGAATGGGCTACAAGACCATCGCCAAGCAGTTGAGCAGTCAACTCAACTCGCCGTGTTTGGGGGAGGAGGAATGCGGCCTATGACTCCAAAAACACCGTCCCCACCGTCAAATATGGAGGTGACAACATTATGCTTTGGGGGTGTTTTTCTGCCAAGGGGACAGGACAATTGCACCGCATCAAAGGGAGGATAGATGGGGCCATGTACCGTCAAGTGTTGGGTGAGATGGGTCGTGGTTGGGTATTCCAGCATGACAATGATCCAAAACACAAACAAAAGATTGGCTCAAAGAAGGAGCATATTAAGGTCATGGAGTGGCCTGGTCAGTCTCCAGACCCTAATCCCATAGAAAATCTGTGGAGGGAGCTGAAGGTTCGAGTTGCCAAACATCAGCCACGAAACATTAATGACTTGGAGAGGATCTGCAAAGAGGAGTGGGCCAAAATCCCCCCTGAGATGTGTGCAAACCTTGTGGCCAACTACAAGAAACCGCTGACCTCTGTGATTGCCAACCAAGGTTTTGCCACCAAGTACTGAAGCACATTTTTCAAAGGGATCAAATACTTATTTCCTTAATGGAAATGCAAATTAATTTATAACTCTTTTTGAAACGCATTTGTCTGGATTTTTTATGTCATTGTTGTCTCTCAAATAAACCTACCAACAATAAACTGTTCAACTAAACCTACAATTGAAATTATAGACTGATCAATTGTTTCTTAGTGGGCAAACTTACAAAATCAGCTGGGGTTCAAATAGTTTTTTCCCTCACTGTACATTGGCATATTTAGTTGTTGAATTGTTTACTGAGGACTGGACTAGATTAGCATCCAAACAGCCTTTGCCCCATGCTATGAAAGAACATCTAATCTCATGTCCACTTGTTTAATTTGGAATATCACCAACTACAGTCATGTGTAGGCAAAGGTTTTAGCTTTGTAAAGAGAAATAATCGCCACGGCACAGTAGAGTTGGGTTTTCCATGCGTATATTACTCTGATAAATTTGGATCAATCTGAGGTTCAGTAATAGATGTTAATAACTGTATGATTATTTTTGACAAGATGGCGAGAGGACAAATATGTTTAGCTGGAGAAAACCCCTGTGACTGAGTCGCTTTTTGTGCCTGGCAATGAGTGGCACGACGCACACAAGCAGCCCCTGTGTATGCTTTGAAAAAAATGCAACAGACACACAACCTCCACTCAACAAAGTCGTCTGTGTGGTGGTTGTCAGGAGTGGCAGATCTCCACAGGTTTGCATCTTCATGGTTACGCCAAGATGCTCAGAATCTCGTTTGAGGCCTATCAAACTACAGAGTACTTCAAGGAATTAACTTTGTTTGCTACGGGGAGTTGAGTCACCGGCAGTTGCCGTGTGCTGGCAAAAAGGTAAAAAGGCGGGGCCTTTGCTTTGTTGCCACGGATTGCAAAGCACCTGAGCATATGCGCCTAGGAAATAAAGACTAAATAAAAAGCGGTACACTACAAGCCAGACAATTCCCACTTAAACTTGCATTCATCAGTTTTTGTTGATACTTCCATTCATTGGCAGCTGCTGGTCAAGCTCAATTTTTCCTGGCCCAAATCATAAATGTGTTTATTTATTTATATGCAAATACTACCCTCTGTTCTTCATCGTTATTAACAAAAACAAAAAAGTCACTGGGGATCGGTAAAGCCTCTGAATCAGTTCGGGTGGATCGCCGATTCGCTCATTTCACTGTCAATCAAAAAGGGATTCAATCTCAGACAGATCATGCATTCATCATGCAGAAGCCGTGCGTCCGGGCCAGCCCACTGCCCCATAGACCCCCAGAGACAGTTTGTGTATGATGGGCGGGACAAAGACCAGCATTTGACTGTCCGGTTTCGCGCAAGGGAACAACTCACTCTACACTTCCCCGTCGAAGTCAGTAGACACTCAGCGTCTGTCAGTTACATGTGATAAGTAGCTGGTTGGGAACAAAAGATGAAGGTATTCTAGTACATATTTAGTCAGTGAAATGTAGACACGGCAGTAGATATTTCACTTTTTTTGGACATTTCAGGAGAAGCCGAGCTTCCCTTGCAGTTTTAGAGCCATCGTCACTGTTTCTATCCCTTTCTGGACTTGCAAGTTCTTTCTTGGGTTCATATCAGAGTTCCGTGCATACCGGTGTCACAAAGTCAGCAGTCAGCATGCATTCTTCCACTTTGCTGTGGCTTGTGTTTCTGTACAGATATTCTGACTACGCAGTTATTGGCCTGATTTTGTGTCACAAAGTGATTGCAGACTGACCACTTATTACTTGTGATTGTGACATGTCAATCATTTGACCTAACAGCAAGGTGTACTATTAAATGTAAATCAAGTGTTGAATAGAAGAACAAAATGGCCAAACAATAGACATCACCATTTTTGTAACACAGTAGTTAATATTACATTTTTTAGAGATAATAATTGAAATTTGGCCTACTGAGATGATTATAATGAGTTGTTTCGCCAATATTATTTGTTAAAAAACAGCCATGCAAATTATACTTCTATGTATTTCTTTTGTTTTGGCCCCCATTTCCTGAGCTGAACTCAAAAATCTAAAACTTTTTACAGCTAAACTGCACTTTATGGTGTGGCCTACAGGTATGGTATTTTCTGACCTGTAGACACGCAGACCAGCAGGTAGGACAATGGCGTGTGGTACGAGCGGAGGTCGTGCAGCGTCTCCGGCCAAGACACCGCACTGTGAGAAAAAAAGATTCCGGTTAAGGGGAGATGGGTGCTTATTCTCATATGTAGTGTTGTTCAACAAGTCTCTTGCCATCACTAGATGTGTTGATCTTTTACACAGCAAGTCATTAATGCTTAGTAAAACAGGGTGGGTGTTGCAATTCATACCTGGGCCTTCAGCGACCTAGTTCCCCAATTGTATAAACCATCAATAATATCCAAAAACCCAATAGACTTGGGGGTGAATACCATTACACTAAAACAACAAACCCAGTTTAAAACATTATCTTCCAATACATTGTCTCTCAACAGCTCCAAACCTCTACACTGCAACATCATCTGGAGCAGTAGTTTTAGCCATGACAAAAATATAAAATGAAATACATCACACTCATCACTCACTTGTAAGCACTGGTCTAGAAACCGTGGGGGCGAACAAACCCTTTCCCAGGCTGGCTAATAAATAAAACAGGGGTAGGGAACCTATGGCTCGGGAGCCAGATGTGGCTCTTTGGATGACCACACCGCTCTCAGGTGTTTCTAAACACCGCAACTTGCGGCACAATCTAAAAAATACAATTTAACAAAAAACTTTAAGGAAACACCAAAAATGTACAAATGAGCAGTAATTTTACAAAAAATAAAGTCAAATATTAGGAGAAAAATGTTGTAATTAGGTCGTGGAAAATAAGATAATGTTAGGAGAATAAAGTCAAAAAAATTACAGGAATAAAGTCAGAATTATGAGGAAAGTTGGGAAAAAAGGAAAATAAAAAAACTCTGCAGAAATAGCAAAAAAAGCAGTAATTTCATGGGTAGAAAGTCAAAATATTAAGAGAAAAACAGTCACAATTTTATGAGAATAAGCATGTATTATTATGAGTAAAAACAATGTAATTTTAGTAACAGAGTTCATTATTGCTCTCTTAGCCCAAAAGGTTCCCAACCCCTGATATAAAAGATAAATATATACTCACTTATTTGTTTTTCTTTCTCTTATAACGTATAAAGAACGATGAACAACATTAATTCTGTGTTCAAATGCACTGGTAACTTCAGTTTTAGGCATAGGAAAAATGTTACTGTACGCCTGCTAGCTGGCCTTGTGAAGTGAATCTGAAATCTGATTGGTTAAAGAATCAGGCTTATTGCTAGTATTGTTTAAGTGACATTGGCCAGCACTCCTGACTCCGAAGGCCCTGGGCAGATTACATAGACATGGCAACACATAGAAGCTAAAATCTGAATGGACAAACACATCTACTGTAGACACACGAGTGCTGGAAGCAGTGTAATTAAGAGACACGCTAGTAAATGAAGATAACAGATTGTTAATATTAATATATAATGTTTATGGAACAAATACTAAAATTTAAGTTATGCTAAAAACGTATTAAAAAACTATTTAAAAGGTGTATTTTTACTTTCTATATCTGTTGTCTTTGTTGCATTGCTCACACAACAAACGTTATTGTGGCCCAAAATGTCTGCACTATGGGCTCAAAGTGAGATTTTGGTGTACCACACCAGTCCAAGTCTTGCGGCTGATTTGAGCTGTTTTCAAAAGTGGCACACCTTCAAAAGGAGTGTGTCCCTGTATAAACACACCCTCGCATGTTGACTACCCATTAAGTGATTTGTTTGTGTGCCGTTATGAGAAGATCCCAGATAAATGAGTTGAAACTCGGATTTTTCAAGTATTATTTCTGTGAATGTCACACATAAAAAACAAAACAAAGAGAATGTAAAAAAAATCTTCCAGTAATGAAGTGAAAAGATGGAACACACACACACACACACGCACACGCACGCACACACACACACACACAGTTTCTCTTCAGCTTGCAGCAGGTTTTTCCGGTTAATGCCTGGTGGGCCACTTGCGCAACAAACAGGGCAAGTTGGACTATACTGCATGGATCTTGACAAAACAGCACAACAAACCACAAAAAAGAGCTTTTGTGGCGTGAAATTTTTTGCTTATTTCCTCCCCGGTCCTCGGCCCTGCCTGAACATGCCCTGCTTGTTGGACCAGGGGCCCAAACCCACTAATCACACCTCGTGTGAGGAGACAATGGTGCTCCAGTGTCCCATCAGCTGCTTACCAAGCCAAGGCCCAGGTTCCCGTCAGCACAGAGTGCACCATGGACACAGAGAGGTTCCTCCACTTCCAGGAGCGGAACTCATCCTGGACCACCACCTTGGGCAGGGGCAGCCTTTGCAGTAACCTGTGCACCCCCCTGAAGATGAGGGAGAACAGGAACACAGAGGGGCCGGGGTGCTTCATGGGCACAGCGACCAGACCCTCCATCCTCTCAACTCTTGATCGTCCCTTGCTGCTTCCTCCTCCTCTGGGGTGTGTTCACTGCTGTCCCGGGGATGGGCGGGAATGCGTGGTATGAAGTGGAGAGAAGAGCCTGGTTTTGTTGTGGAGAAGACTTGACGCAGCCTTGAGCATGATTTTCTTTCTCCGCCTTCTTCAAGCCCAAGAAGAGGAGGAGCGAATCGGGGGATTTCCGTGACAGATCATTCCAAGTGCGACGATCCACTCCACGTGCCTGTTGCGCCCCGTTGTGCAGCTCCGGGCCGCGCACGCTGAAGTGAAGAAAGGGGCGTGGAGCTCCGTGGGTGGGCGGGGCAAGGGCGGGGAACTGTCAGGAAGAGGCAGGGAGGACTTTCGATGTTAAAGCAGATCTGCTCACATGTACAGTAGTGTTTAAATCAAATCGTAGCAGTCCAATGTGACTAACCAGATTAAGTATTGTTATTAGTATCTTTTTATTGCTATATGGCAAACAAATGAGGATAAGCAGTATAGGTAATGGATGGATGGATGGAAGTTACCAGTAGGTGCAGTAGAGTCTCAGGAAAAACAAGACCCAGCAAACATGAGATGCAATTGGGCAGTTAGTTGAAAGGGGCGTGGCATTCAATCAGTGATCAGTGATCCATTTTGTGAAAAAAATAGTTGTGAGGGTCCTATTTAAGGATGAAACCCGCACTTGTTGAACATGCATTTCTCTTTGAAAGCCTGAGGAAAATGGATCGTTCAAGGCATTGTTCTGAAGAACAGCAGACTTTGATTAAAATGTTGATTGGAGAGGTGACATTTTTTTGGGGCTGTTCAGCTAAAATAATCTCCAATGCCTTAAAATGGAGAGCAAAACCTGAGACACGTGGCACAAAACGGAAGACAACTATTAAAATAGATCAAAGAATAACCACAATGTCAAATGCTTAGTCAATTATCAACTCCAGGATGATCAAAGACCGGCTGGGGTTACCTGTAAGTACTGTGACAGTTACAAGAACCACTGATGTAAGTAAGTCAACTTTGGACACCATAGCAGCATTATTTGTTTCTGGTATATTTTCCCTATTAATTGAATTAGAAAACTTTCCATTTAAGCGCCAATAACTTAGTAAAAACGTGTTTTTGGTGTTGTTTTTTTTTTTGACAATTTGATAAAAAACGACAGACCTGAAAATACAATTAAAGACACTGTAGTATGGATGGCCGACCAGTAGTGGACAATGTCATTTAGTAAGGACACATTATCCTTGTTGGCAAATGTAAGTAATGCAACTTCAGTGTAGCATGCCCATACAATTGTTCCTCACTACATCACTACATCGCACCCTCACTCTAGTGCGTTTTTTAAAAATTAATGAATGAATGAGTTTTGTGGTTGTACATGGTGCATGCATATTTAATCATATTGCACATCTCCATTACCTAAATTAAACATTTTCAAGCATAAAATGTCTAAATAAACAAAAATACAATTCAAAACGATATAAAGTTTCATACAGTATTTGTGACTTGTTGTGTGCACCTTTAAGAAGCGGTGGCCTTGGAAGTGATGTATTTGACGTCAGTTGGCTAGAGTTGACTGCTGGCTGAGTGATAGCAGCAGTTTAGCAATGTAGAGAGTGGCCGACAGCAGCTCCAGTGTGATGGTTTCTCTGCTTGCTTATAAAGCGATTGACGTGCATCATGAGTTTCTCCTTTAACCATAAACAGTGGCAGTACAGTAGTCGTCTACACTGGTTTCTAGGTGTCAGTAATGTCACATTGATGAGACAACAAGATGCACGCTGCTGTTCAGACTACCCCGCTGTGTTCCGCCATTGATTTGACTGACTTCACTTCTGACACTTTGAGATGTATGTTTGTGTTAGGCTCCAAAAAAACACACCATTTGGAGTGGCAAAAAAAACCAACGGCTTGTTTGTTGTTCGTCCGTTTGTGTTTTAATTGCCGTTTATTTGGTTCGGTTTTTTTAAATAAGTTAGCCAGAAGTTTGTGTTTTTGACTGTAATGGAACAACAAATCATGAATTTTCAATCTGTCCAGTTTCAATCTGTCTTGTGTCTAGTTGCAATAACAATCTCATCATCGATATATATTTCCGCAATTACATTAGAAACAATGTCTTTGTTGAAACTCTTCGGTTTAGAACAACGGGGCATGGAAAGGTGAAGAGCTGCGATTGACGCCGTAACCACCCCGCCGTGTTTACTGTGCTGTAAATCCAGCTATGTTAAACACAGAGGGTGTCACAGCAACCATATACTTGGCTGTCACTCGCGCTCATAAACGTTCTTTGCACAGCTTTGCAGAAGGCCCTCGATACTCTCATGCTGGAGAACAGGAAGTCAGAAAAGGAGTAACATTCTTGAGGGTCTGCACAAATTATCCAAATGTAACCTGACGATGAGAAGGCGGTTATTTTCTTTTTATTGACTTGGGGATCATTGGTTCTCTGCCACTTCCTGTTTGCATATGATATGGTCAGCATAGCAGAAGTATGAGAAGTCAAATGCTACTTGATTAGTGAACTGTACTAGCTGAGTTCACTTGGCATGAAAAGCAGAGAGGAACCCAAAACATTTACATTAAAAAAACGCAATTTTTGGCTAGGGCCGCACGGTGGATGAGTGGGTAGCACATTGGAGGTTCAGGGTTCGAATCTCCTTTGGGCATCTCTGTGTGAAGTTTGCAAGTTCTCCCCGTGCGTGCGTTGGTTTTTTTCCAGGTACTCCGGTTTCCTCCCACACTCCAAAAACATGCATGTTAGGTTAACTGGCTACTCTAAATTGTTCATAGGTATAAATGTGAGTGAATGTTTGTATGTCTGCCCTGCGATTGACTGGTGACCACTCCAGGGGGTACTCCGCCTCCCGCCCAAAGTCAGCTGGGATAGGCCCCAGCATACCCGCAACCCTAATGAGGATAAGCGGCATAGAAAATGAATGAATGAATGAATTTTTGTCTGCTTAGTGGGCAAACGTTTAGCTCGCGGGCCACATTGTGTTAAAAACTTTGGAGGAGGGGCCGCCTACATGTAGGTGGTATCGAAGAAACGCAACACATCCACAGGAAGTTAACACACACAAAAAAAATCTACTTCTATGTGGCTGATAAACAACAACTAAGCACTAAAAATAATACGTAATTTAAAAGTGTTATTTCCAAATGCTCGCAAGGCATGCTGGGTAGTCCAGTGACAACAACGTGAACTATAAACAAAAAAACATGCCAAGAGTATGGTAACGACCCTACTTGTTTACTTGTCTGACAACCTCCTCAGCATATTTTGCAATCAAGCACAAATGCGACATACACGGCAAAATGTTGGGACAAAGAGTAGCCCAAGCTACCCAGCATACCTTGCGGCTGAAATATATAGGTGGGGTTTTTTGTGTGTGGTAGTTGTGCTTAGATATACAGTATATTTGTATTCCCACATGGTGCAGTAGGTAGGTTACTTTGTTTCAATGGCTTTTCTATACAAGCTACAGATTGTTTTGGCAACTCAAGCGTGCCACAACACCACTGCAAGTCATGTTGTCAGCTACAGTTTCGATGTTAAAGGTTAAAAAAAAGGAATTTAGAAATGCCCAGTGGGAAGGATTATTTTTGACAAGACTATGTACGGTAATTTGTACTTTAAAGTAATCACATATGCACACAAAACAATATTTATAATTAAATTTTTATATTTAAATACTGCAAAATCCCTTCATCCTTAAAAGCAGTCCAATGGGCTTTAAATTAGATTTAAAGAAACTCCACTAGGTGGCAGCAGAAGCACGTGGGGAAAAAAAGGTCGGAGGCAATTCTCACCTGAACCGCTAGGAGACACACACGGACTGCTGGAAGGCTCCTTGTTTCTTGCCAGAACCTTCCCAGTGATCACATCTGCTGCCGTACCTGTACAGTACAATGAACAAGTTAAGAACTGTGCACGTTTTTTTCCCTCTATATAATCTCGACCATTTGGATTTACTCTCCCTGGTGTAGCTGCTGAAATATGTAGGAATATGAAATATGACTATGAGACTAATCCACTTACGGGCAGAGGTCACCACATTCTATAAGCGATACTGGATGGAAGACAAGTGCAACTTAAAACCATTGTTTGTGCTTCCTCGCACATATTTCTGCGTTATCACCGAAACTTGCTCACACCTTCTGGCCTCCTGAGAAATATGTGAGCACCCTTGACAGCCGGCATGTAAAAATGAAGGGTGTGTAAGCGCACGACAGGCTTCATACTGTCCAGCAGTTTGTTGTTGGCCTTTTGTATGCCTGGACTACACAGGCGGCGTGCTAGCGTCACATGATGTGCTGCAGACATTAATCTTTGTTGTCTGGCACAGCGGTGAAACATATTGATCCTGGGGCCATTTTTCTTTTCCCCACAGGCTACTTGAGAGATTATTACCAAATGGGGGAAGCTAGTATACAGATGAAATGTTGGCCTTCAATGATTCCTGCAAAAAAGCCTCATAAATAGCCAAGCAAACGGCTTTTGTGAAGTTATACACCAAGTCAAGACGAGGGTACGCTGTCTTTTTTGCCAAGCTCATAACCTGCATGACCTTGCAATAAACAGTTCTCTGTGTATTTTTACCAAAGCATCACTATCCTTCTTGCTAATAAATTAAAAATGACGGTACCCTTAACCCAGCGGTTCACATATATTTTCCTAAATTTGAACTTGAAATGTGATAAAACAGAGGTTAGCATGTCACAATAAATTATATTTATTAATTAAAAATGCTGTACTACAAAAGTAGGGTTACAGTTAACCCCTGGACATTTTACATTTATTAGACATTTGTTCACATTATATATACATATTATTTTACATTGAATATTTACTCTCTCAAGTGCTCAAATAAATGTAAATAAATGTCTAATACATGTAAAATGTCTAAGCGTTTACTGTAACCCTACGTTTAGCTCACCCTTTATATTAAAAAGTGGGCTACTTTTATAAATGAGCACAATATTTTTTTGGTAAATTCCCAAATGGTCACTCTCCACTGAAAAAAAGGATGTACACTGTGTATCTTAAAGTATTTAATTGTATTTTATATTTTATTGGAATTTTTGGGGGCGGTTTCTGAAGCATTACTCATCTTTTTTTAAACACAGCTCATTAAATTGTGGAAATGTGCCTAATAAAGAGTGCCGTGTTGCTGAAATATGACAATGACACTGAGGTCAAAAGGTGAAAGGGTGTCACCAGCACGTATTTCAACCACAGTCACACGCGTGCGTTCATTACACAAATGGTCTCCATGCAGGTGCAAGACGTCACAGGGGATGTTTCACTACTTTCGCCTGCTTCCCGCTGCATTCCTGCACACTGACTAGCAACACAGAGACGGAAGTGGGAGGGCAAATATGTCACTGAGCTGGTCTGAGGAGTGGTGTAGATGTTGCAAAGTTCCTCCAGGTAATTTTGGGGACATGTGATATTCCTGCGAAAGAGAAGATCAAGCGCTGTTTCTCAAGTCTGCCCACTCGACAATGTCTCCATTCCTCCAGAAGCTGTAGAAGGAAGTTTGGGCTGACATGATTTACACGTTCTAAGATGAATGATGATGATGATGATAGTATTATGTGCGTCAGTGCCGCACAGAGTTGTCTTTGTCACGGCACAAAGCATTTATTATCCATCACGGCCCAAGAGGGGAAACACTAGTGCTCCTTTCCTGCTTTTCTCAGACTTTATAATTAGCAGGCGCCTCCATGCAAGACAGTACTCTCGGGTTTGTGTGTGAGTGAGAGTGTGCGTGCGTTCTCTACTGTCTCCATGTCAGCTCACTTTCCTCCAGATAAGCTTGGAGGAAGCTCAAGTTAGGCCTCTTTCACTACATAGGCTATTGTGTTACCGTAGCAAAAGCTCAGGACAACTGAGCATAA
The DNA here is from genome assembly GCA_024372805.1 of Oostethus manadensis. NCBI lineage: Eukaryota > Metazoa > Chordata > Actinopteri > Syngnathiformes > Syngnathidae > Oostethus > Oostethus manadensis. The sequence goes on from QODF01000102.1 coordinate 385,845, forward strand.
TCGATTTTTAAACTCATCGTGGGTGTGGGCGGATGCATCCAAATAGCAATCGTATTGATACTAAAGGGAGTAGCATGTGAGGAACATTATCGATAGGGGCACCATATATGGGAAGGGGTGGGCAACCTTTTGGGCTAAGAGCCATAAACGACACTTATTTTCAAATGCATTTTCGTGAGAGCCATATCCTTTTTTTCAAAAATGTAATACAACTAAAAGCGTGGCAACAGTTTTAGAAAGATAATAAGTCTCTGATTCGGATGGATTAAAGTGCTGATAAGCTTTCATAACACTGTGATTCCTGTCAAGTTTTACTTTAAAATGTCAGCAAAAAAAATTACACTAAAAATTATACATTATAAAAAAATGATATTTATAATTGTAATATTATGACTTTATTGCCACAATATTTTAACTTTATTCCCATATCTTTTCCCCAACCTAATATTCCAAAAATTACTCTACTTTGTTTTGTTTGTTTCTTAACATTGCAACCTTTAAAAAATAAAAATGAGCCCTGTTACTAAGAGGACATTGTTCTTACTCGTAATATTACACCTTTATCCTCTTAAAATTGTGAATTTTTTCACTTAATGTTTTGACTTTCTACTCATAAAATTACAGCCATTTTTCTGCTGTTTTTTTAATTTTCCCATTTTTGTCATAATTTTGCCTTTATTCCTGTAATGTTTTGACTTTATCCTCCTAATATTATAACCTTTTCCACAACCTAACTTTCCAAAAATTACAAATTTTTTGTGGTTAGACAATAACTTTTTTTTCTCCTAATAGTTTGACTTTACAGCTGGGATAGGCTCCAGCATACCCGCGACCCTAATGAGGATAAGCGGTATAGAAAATGGATGGATGGATAGTGTGACTTTATTTTTCGTCAAATGACTGCTTATTTTTCAATTTTTGTTGTTTCCTTCAAGTTTTTTGTTAAATAGTATTTTTAGATTGTGCCGCGGAAAACAAATCACATAAACCGCACTTTGAACACCCCTGTTGTAAAGCAAGATATGTTACATATATTTAAAAAAAATGAAAATAAATAAATGTTTAGAAACTTCTGAGAGCCTTATGTGGTCATCAAAAGAGCCACATCTGGCTCCCGAGCCCCTCCCCAGACCTGGTAAAGGGGGACACTTCAGACAACGCAAAGGGGCAAGTAGAGACTATTTTTTTAATGGGGACCACAATTCCTTGAGGTGCCCCTGGCTGTTCGTATCGGCAAAACCGGCCCTGTATTGACCTGGTATAGGACTGATACCAAACCATGCAGTATCGCCCACGCTTAACAAGAAATGCTCCAACTCTTTCGAACTGTTCTGAAATCGCCTTTCGCGCATCGCCTGCCTTGTCCCTCGACTCTTTCCGTAGAGAAGGCTCGTGTTGCCAGGAGACGGCGGAAGTGTTTGACTCCCTCGGCGATGGAGAAGTACGAGAAAATCAAAGTTGTTGGAAGAGGAGCGTTTGGGTAATACGCACGTTTACCTTCAAACCTGGACTTTTTGAAAGTGCCAACGTCATTATGTGCTCACGGGACGGTAATATCTGTTTTTGTAGACATTAGACGCGCTCATTGAACGTCGTGACTTAGCTTAGACGTTTTTTCTTCGCAGCCATAAAGAACGTTAAAAGTGCTGCAACTCTGTACCCGAACAAACGGCCTACTGGAATTATTGTCAACTTGCTACTGTAGTCATCTAAATATGTTTTTTTTAATATTCCTTCCCACGTGTATATAGGATTCCATACACTTAGATTATCCCGTCAATAATAAACGTGCTGGAAAACATTCCCGGTATAAAAGTTAGCTTTCTTGATGCCATCAGAATCGTCCACTTGTGCCGCCGCCGCAGTGACGGGGCCTTGGTCATCTTGAAGGAGATCCCGGTGGAGCAGATGACCAGGGATGAGCGCCTGGCCGCCCAGAATGAGTGTCAGGTGCTGAAACTGCTCAACCACCCAAATATAATCGAGTATTATGAGAACTTCCTGGAAGACAAGGCGCTCATGATCGCTATGGAGTATGCACCAGGTAAGATGCCAGGAATATTCTTCTTCTTATTGTCCAGTGGTAGTACTGATTTTGTCAACATGCAGGCGGAACCTTGGCTGACTATATACAGAAGCGCTGTAACTCCCTGCTGGATGAAGACACCATCCTTCACTTCTTTGTGCAGATCTTGCTGGCCCTGTACCACGTGCACAACAAGCTCATCTTGCACAGGGACCTCAAGACGCAGAACATTCTCCTCGACAAGCACCAGATGATCGTCAAAATCGGGGACTTTGGCATCTCCAAGATCCTTGTCAGCAAAAGCAAAGCGTACACTGTGGGTGCTATTGTACTTTTTTAACCTACATGTCCGTTGTGAGGTGTTTAAGTACAAAGTAACATGTGTCTTTTTGCCCATGCAGGTGGTTGGGACGCCATGTTACATCTCACCAGAGCTGTGTGAGGGAAAGCCGTATAACCAGAAGAGTGACATCTGGGCTTTGGGTTGTGTGCTCTATGAGCTGGCAAGCCTCAAAAGAGCCTTTGAGGCGGCTGTAAGGAGACATTTCTGAACTTGACTGGCATCCTGTATTAAACAAAACAAACATTTTAATCAGTGCAAAGAGAGCTGGGTGGCGGCCGGAGGCAGAGGCCTTGGCGGTCCGATTCTCAGCTACAGAAGCTTGTTTGCTAGAGATTCTGGATCACCAGCCGCCGTCTCCGCGGGGGAGGTAGTGCACAGTCAACACCGTGTATGGTGGATACAGTGTGCTGCTGAACTCGACTCGAGATGTTGTGGACCGGTGGAGGGAATACTTTGAAGCCCACCTCAATCCCACCGACACGCCTTCCAACATGGAAGCAGTGCCTGGGGACTTTGAGTCGGGTTTGCATATCTCTGGGGCTGAGGTTACCGAGGTGGTCAAAAAGCTTGGTGGCAAGGCCCCAGGGGTAGATGAGATCTGGCCGGAGTTCCTTAAGGCCCTGGATGCTGTGGGCGTGTCTTGGTTGACACGACTCTGCAGCCTTGCGTGGACGGGGTCGGTGCCCCTGGACTGTCAAACCGGGGTGGTGGTCCCGCTTTTCAAGAAGGGGGACCGGAGGGTGTGCTCTAACTATCGTGGGATCACACTCCTCAGCCTTCCCGGTAAGGTCTATTAAGGTGTTCTGGAGAGGAGGCTGCGCCGGATTCTGTTCACTACTTTCATGGACAGAATTCTAGGCGCAGCCAGGGCGTTGAGGGGTTTCAGTTTGGTGGCCACAGGATTCGATCTCTGCTTTTTGCAGATGATGTGGTCCTGTTGGCTTCATCGAGCAGTGACCTTCAACTCGCACTGGATCAGTTCGCAGCTGAGTGTGAAGCGGCTGGAATGAGAATCAGCACCTCCAAGTCCGAGTCCATGGTACTCGCCCGGGAAAGGATGGAGTGCCATCTCCGGGTCAGGGATGAGGTCCTGCCTCAAGTACCTCGGGGTCTTGTTCACGAGTGATGGAAGGATGGAACGCAAGATGGACTGGCGGATTGGTACAGCGTCTGCAGTGATGCGGACTCTGCACCGGCCTGTCGTGGTGAAAAGAGAGCTGAGCCAAAAGGCAAAGCTCTCGATTTACCGGTCGAGCACTGTTCCTACCCTCACCTATGGTCATGACCTTTGGGTAGTGACCGAAAGGACAAGATCACGGGTACAAGCGGCCGAAATAAGTTTCTCCGCAGGGTGGCTGGGCTCTCCCTTTGAGATAAGGTGAGAAGCACCGTCATCCGGGAGAGGCTCGGAGTAGAACCGCTGCTCCTTCGCATTGAGAGAAGTCAGATGAGGTGGCTCGGGCATCTGGTTAGGATGCCTCCCGAACGCCTTCCTGGGGAGGTGTTCAGGGCATGTCCAACCGGTAGGAGGCCTCGGGGAAGACCCAGAACACGCTGGAGAGACTATGTCTCTCAGCTGGCCTGGGAACGCCTCGGCATCCGCTGGGAAGAGCTGGACGAAGTGACCAGGGAGAGGGAAGTCTGGGCTTTCCTGCTTAGGTTGCTGCCCCCGCGACCCAACCTCTGATAAGACGAAGAAATTGGATGGATGGATTTTAATCAGTGCCACAAAATACTTGTGAGACTCCAAGCAAACCCTCCGACCACCACACCACTTTCATACTTGGCAATGTGGGTGAAGTGCCTTGCCTAAGGGCACAAGGAAATTCTTGTTTTTATTTCCTCCAATGTGGCACCTGGTGTTCCTCTGAGGTCTCCCATCCAAGTACTGGCCAGGCCCTGCCCTGCTTAGCTTCCGAGATCAGACGGGATCAGGCTTTCACAGGCAGGTTTGGCCTACTTGAGCTATTGCAATATTGTATGGGGAAGTACCTTTACAACTTCCATCCGTCCATTTTCCACCGCTTATCCGGGTCCGGGTCGCGGGGGCAGCAGCTTCAGTAGGGAAGTCCAGACTTCCCGGTCCCCAGCGACCTCTTCCAGCTCCATCGGGAGGACACCAAGGCGTTCCCAGGCCAGCTGTGAGACATAGTCCCTCCAGCGTGTCCTAGGTCTTCCCGGGGGCCTTCTCCCGACTGGGCATGCCCGAAACACCTCACCAGGGAGGCGCCCGGGAGGCATCCGGACTAGATGCCCGAGCCACCTCAACTGGCTCCTCTCGATGTGAAGGAGCAGCGGCTCTACTCTGAGCTCCTCCCGGATGGCCGAGCTCCTCACCCTATCTCTTAGGGTGAGTCCAGCCACCCTACGAAGGAAACTCATTTCCGCCGCTTGTATCCGCGATCTCATTCTTTCGGTCATGACCCATAACTCATGACCATAGGTGAGGGTGGGAACGTAGATCGATCGGTAAACAGAGAGCTTTGCCTTCCGGCTCAGCTCTCTCTTCACCACGACGGTCCGGTACAGCGACCGCATTACTGCAGATGCTGCACCGATCCGTCTGTCGATCTCACGCTCCAACCTTCCCTCACTCGTGAACAAGAACCCGAGATACTTGAACTCCTCCACCTGAGGCAAGACCTCACTCCCAACCCGGAGGGTACAGTCCACCCGTTTCCGACTGAGAACCATGGCCTCGGATTTGGAGGTGCTGAGTCTCATCCCAGAAGCTTCACACTCAGCTGCAAACCGCTCCAGTAAACGCTGAAGGTCACAGCCTGATGAGGCCATAAGGACCACATCGTCTGCAAATAGCAGAGACGAGATCCTAAGGTCACCAAGCTGGACTCCCTCAACACCTTGACTGCGCCTAGAAATTCTGTCCATGAAGATTATGAACAGAATCGGTGACAAAGGGCAGCCTTGGCGGAGGCCAACGTTCACCGGAAACAAGCTCGACTTACTGCTGGCAATGCGAACCAGGCTCCTGCTTCGATTGTACAAGGACCGAATGGCACGTAGAAGCGGACCATCAATCCCGTACTCCCGGAGCACCCCCCACAGGACACCACGAGGGACACGGTCGAATGCCTTTTCCAGGTCTACAAAGCACATGTAGACTGGTTGGGCAAACTCCCACATACCCTCGAGTACCCTTGCAAGGGTGTAGAGCTGGTCCAGTGTTCCGCGACCGGGACGAAAACCACATTGCAGCTCCTCTAACCGAGGTTCGACTAACGGTCGTACCCTTCTCTCCAGCACCCTGGAGTAGACTTTCCCAGGAAGGCTGAGGAGTGTGATCCCCCTATAGTTGGAACACACCCTCCGGTCACCCTTTTTAAAAATGGGGACCACCACCCCGGTCTGCCAGTCCAGAGGTACTGTTCCTGACTTCCATGCAATGTTGTAGAGGCGTGTCAACCAACACAGTCCTCCAACATCCAGAGCCTTGAGAAATTCTGAGCGGAACTCGTCTACCCCCGGAGCCTTGCCACTGGGGAGTGATTTGACTACCCCAATTACCTCAGCCACGGTGATAGAACTGTCCACGTACGTATCCTCAGACTCTGCTTCCTCTATGGAAGGCATGTCAGTGGGATTGAGAAGGGCCTCGAAGTATTCCTTCCACCGACCAACTATATCCACAGTCGTGGTCAGCAAGCCCCCGTCCGCACTGTAAACAGTGTGAACTGGGGGCTGCTTCCCCTTTCTGAGGTGTCGGACGGTTTGCCAGAACCTCTTCGAGGCCGACCGAAAGTCGTGCTCCATAGCCTCACCGAACTCCTCCCACACCCGAGTTTTTGCCTCGACCACCGCCGAAGCCGCGTGCCGCTTGGCCTGCCGGTACCTGTCAGCTGCTTCGGGAGTCCCGCAAGCCATCCATGCTCGATAGGACTCCTTTTTCAGCTTGACGGCAGCCCTAACCCCCGGTGTCCACCATCGGGTTCGGGGCTTGCCACCACGACTGGCACCGACCACCTTGCGGCCGCAACCACAACTGGCTGCCTCAGCAATAGAGGCACGGAATACGGCCCATTCGGACTCAATATCCCGGTCCTCCCTCGAAATGCAGGCGAAGCTCTGCCGGAGATGAGAGTTGAAGACTCGACGAACGGGAGATTCTGCCAGACGTTCCCAGCACACCCTCACTACGCGTTTGGGTCTGCCAGGTCTGTCCGGCATCCTTCCCCGCCATCTAATCCAACTCATCACCAGGTGGTGGTCAGTTGACAGCTCAGCCCCTCTCTTCACCCGCGTGTCCAGAACATACGGACGCAGGTCTGATGATACGACCACAAAGTCGATCATAGACCTGCGACCTAGGGTGTCCTGGTGCCAAGTGCACTTATGGACATCCTTATGTTCGAACATGGTGTTTGTTATGGACAAACTGTAATTCGCACAGAAGTCCAGCAACAACACACCGCACGGGTTCAGGTCAGGGAGGCCGTTCCTCCCAACCACGCCCCTCCAAGTCACACTGTCATTGCCCACATGGGCGTTGAAGTCTCCCAGTAGAACTATGGAGTCACCAGCTGGGGTGCTCTCCAGCACCCCTCTGATAGACTCCAAGAAGGCTGGGTACTCTGAACTGCCGTTCGGCGCATAGGCACAAACCACAGTCAGGACCCTTTCCCCAGCCCTAAGGCGTAGGGAAGTAACCCTCTCGTTTACTGGGGATGACTCCAACACAGAGGCACCAAGCCGGGGGGCTAACAATAAGCCCACACCAGCTCGCCGCCTCTCCCCAGCGGCAACTCCAGAGAAGAACAAGGTCCAGCCCCTCTCAAGGAGTTTGGTTCCAGAGCCTAAACTGTGGGTTGAGGTGAGTCCGACTATATCTAGTCGGAATCTCTCCGCCTCTTCCACAAGCTCGGGCTCCTTCCCCACCAGAGAAGTGACATTCCATGTCCCAAGAACCAGATTTGGTCGCCGAAGCCCAGGTCGCCCGGACACCCGCCCTCGACCACTGCCCAAATCACACAGCACCGGACCCTTATGCTTGCCACTGCAGGTGGTGGGTCTGCGGGGGGTTTACAACTTACTTCAACAAAATATTCCTTATACAGAAAAAAAATATCTGCATTGTTTCTCTTTCCAAACCAGACGCTCCAAGTGAACCTTTGTTTCTTGAGCTACGACTTTTAAATATTTCTCATATTATATAAATATTTCTTACCTGTCTGACGTGGCTGTCACTTATTGCAACTTATTGCTCCACTGTATTCACTGTTTGTACATAAGCACCTCCTGCATGAAATGTGACCTCAAGATTGTACTATTTCCTAAAAAAATGTTGTAATTCTACATGTCTTCTTTGTTTGGTTTCAGAACCTCCCCGCCCTGGTTCTGAAGATCATGAGTGGCACCTTTGCTCCCATATCCGACCGTTACAGTCCAGAACTTCGTCAGCTCATCCTCAACATGCTAAACCTGGACCCCTCCAAACGTCCTCAGCTCAATGAAATCATGGCTTTGCCCGTCTGCATCGGACCGCTGCTCAATCTCTACTCAGACATTGGAAGCGTCAAGATGCGCAGGTGAGGTCGAGCCTAACACATTTTCAAACAATGTACCTTGCTATATTATGCTAACACGTCCAGGATCGAGAAACCGCTATCCACTGTGCAGACGGGTCCACAAGGCAGAGCAGGAGGACGAGTACCAATCAACAGATCCAGAGGTCAGATCATTTTTTTGTCCACAGAGAACACTTGATGAGAATATTTCATAGTGTGTTTCAGACGGACCTGGCATGTCAGGAACAGGCAAGGTGCATTCCCTCCGCCTGTCTTCAGTGTACACGTGGGGCAGCGGCATTTCCAGCCCGCTGCGCCTGCCCATGCTCAACACTGAGGTGCTCCAGGTGTCGCTGGGCCGCACTCAAAAAATGGGGGTGACCAAGTCAGGTCGTCTCATCACTTGGGAGGTACCGTAAATGGTTGAACATTATATCCTATGTTACCACCCTATCCTTTAATAAACCAGTCATCATTTGTCAAATCTGCAGGCTCCCTTGGTGGGATCTGCCGAGCTGCCCGGAGCAGTAGAGCAGATGCAGCCTCAGTTCATCTCGCGCTTCCTGGAGGGTCAGTCTGGAGTCAACATCAAGCTGGTGGCCTGTGGCGATCTCTTCACCACTTGCATGACAGGTGGGTGGGCAATCATTGTGTCTCATTGCTTTATTTCTGCTGTAATGATGCAAGAGAGTGTAAGGTAGGCCGCATGAGGACTCACCTCCACTCATCAGCCCGTGTCATTTGCAGACAGGGGCATCATCATGACCTTTGGGAGCGGAAGCAATGGCTGCTTGGGACATGGGAACTTCAATGATGTTACACAGGTACATCAGCATGGAAGAATATTTATAGATTATGTACATTTACTCAAACCTTACAGTGCTTTATCAGGGTTAAATAGGGTCTAAGGATAGAACAGAATCAGTGACGTGCTGTCAGGGGAGGCATGTGAGGCAGACCTAAAAAATAAAGTAAAAAACGTAGAACAAACATTGATATTTGTCTACTAACAAGTGTTAATTTTGGTGTTGTGTTGCCTGATGTGAAGCGCTTGCATTGGGCAGTGATACTGCTTTCTCATTAGCAATCAGTGCTAATATTTAAGTGGAGCCTCAAGATCAAAATGGAACACTTTATAACCATTGCAATTCTTAGACTGTATTTACAATCCGAAGCCGAAATTTACAAAATAGTCCCAGACTGTGGAGCAATCACTAACGTGCCGATACCATTATCCGCTTAAAAATTACACCAATCTGATATATCTGATATCTAATTTTTATGCCTGTATCTGCCAATAACATCCCTCACAAACTATGGTCCATAGCACGTTTTTGTCGCCAAATACTATAATGTTTGCAGAAACATGTATTATACATGGTATCATCATCGTGAACTGTCAGGGGGGCATCCAAATTTATCATACTCAACATGCAATTTGAATACACTTGTATGCTTCACAGCTCTCCGATTTAAAGCATTTTCCTGGTTTCACTCCTGGTTCAAGTTCAGTACAGTACAGATAAATAAATAGATATTGTCAGTTTGTCAGTCAAGTTTCCAATGGGGCGGCACAAAAACATTTTTGTCCTCTGTGGGGCATGACAGAAAATAAGTGAGGACCACTACTTTATGCATATGTGTGACATCATTATTCTTGTTCAGAATAGACTGCAGGGAAAAGTCACAAGTTAGAGTGAATAAGGTGATGGCAGTTTGACCCTGAACATATGATTTCTATGTCCATTATACTTTAATGGTTCTGTTTAGCTAAGCAGCTTTCACTGTACCTGTATGTGATTCTCATTCTCAGCCCAAGATAGTGGAGGCGCTCCTCGGGTACGAACTGGTCCAGGTGTCTTGCGGCGCTTCCCACGTGCTGGCCATAACCAATGAGAGAGAAGTATTTGCCTGGGGAAGAGGAGACAATGGTAGTAATAATGATGGCATAACATGGCTGTCATCATCGCTGTCTGATTTTAAGCATCGTCCTCTTCGCTAAGGTCGCCTCGGGCTGGGCTCCCAAGACAGCCACAACTGTCCCCAGCAGGTGTGTCTGCCTGTGGAATTTGAAGCCCAGAGGGTGGTGTGTGGCGTGGACTGCTCCATGATTATCAGCACTCAGAGCAGCATCATGGCGTGTGGAAGCAACAGGTCAATGATATGTTTTATAGAAAATTAAATACCACAAGAGTTTTCACAGTCCTTGGTGGATACCTTTCATTGTTTTGGTGTTGGTTTAGGTGCAATAAACTGGGTTTAGACAAGATAAGCGCTGGTGAGGAACCTAGCCCCTCCAGTCAGGTGGAGGAGGTCCACTGTTTTACACACGTCCAATCAGCTCCTCTCAACAGAGAAAAGATTGTGTGCATTGACATTGGTACGGCACATTCTGTCGCCGTTACAGGTAAAAACCAAAACAAAAACAAACCCCCATTAATGTCATTTCTAATGTAAAGGCTCTGATGGCGTGTGAGATTCACGCTATCACCCTTATGTTCCTCACCCTACTGTAGAGAGCGGCCTGTGCATTACCTTTGGCAGCAACCAGCATGGTCAGATGGGCTGTAGTTCTCGCCGGGGTAGCCGTGTGCCCTACCTGCTGCCCGGCCTGCAGAATATCTCTATGGCTGCTTGTGGAGATGCTTTCACTCTAGCCATCAGATCTGGTAAGCATATACTTTAGTAGTGCTTAAGCAATCCTCTCGCAAAAGTGAGTACAGTCCTCACAATTCAGAAGGCATGAAATATGTTTTTTTATTTGTATTTTTTTTAATGTGCATTTCATACTTTAATTTGATGTAAATGGGCCTGGCCGGGCCTAGCCCGAAGAAGCCACACGGGAACTCCCCCCCGCAGACCCACCACCTGCAGGGGCAAGCATAAGGGTCCGGTGCAATGGGAATTGGGTAGTGGTCGGGGGTGGGTCCGGGCGACCTGGTCTTCTGTGGCCAAATCTGGTTCTTGGGACATGGAATGTCACTTCTCTGGTGGGGAAGGAGCCCGAGATTGTGGAAGAGGCGGAGACATTCCGACTAGATATAGTCGGACTCACCTCAACACACAGTTTGGGCTCTGGAATCAAATTCCTTGAGAGGGGCTGGACCTTGTTCTTCTCTGGAGTTGCTGCAGGGGAGAGGCGGCGAGCTGGTGTGGGCTTATTAGCCCCCCGGCTTGGTGCCTCTGTGCTGGAGTCATCCCCGGTGAACGGGAGGGTTATTTCCTTAAGCCTTCGGGCTGGGGAAAGGGTCCTGACTGTGATTTGTACGTACGCGCCGAACGGCAGTTCAGAGTACCTAGGCTTCTTGGAGTCTATCAGAGGGGTTCTGGAGATCACCCCAGCTGGTGACTCCATAGTTCAACTGGGAGACTTCAACGTCCATGTGGGCAATGACAGTGTGACTTGGAGGGGCGTGGTTGGGAGGAACAACCCTGATCTGAACCCGTGTGGTGTGTTGTTTATGGACTTCTGTGCAAATCACAGTTTGTCCATAACAAACACCATAACAGAAGGATGTCCATAAGTGCACTTGGCACCAGGACATCCTAGGTCGCAGGTCTATGATCGACTTTGTGGTCGTATTATCAGATCTGCGTCCGCATGTTCTGGACACGTGAGTGAAGAGAAGAGCTGAGCTGTCAACTGACCATCACCTGGTGATGAGTTGGATTAGATGGCGGGGAAGGATGCCGGACAGACCTGTAGGCCCAAACACGTAGTGAGGGTGTGCTGAGAACGTCTGGCAGAGTCTCCCGTTTGTCGAATCTTCAACTCTCATCTCCGGCAGAGCTTCGCCTGCATCTCGAGGGAGGACCGGGATTATGAGTCTAAATGGGCTGTATTCCGTGCCTCCATTGCTGAAGGCAGACAGTTGTAGTTGCGGTCGCAAGGTGGTCGGTGCCAGTTGTGGTGGGAAGCCCCGAACCCGATGGTGGACACCGGGGGTTAGGGCTGCTGTCAGGCTGAAGAAGGAGTCCTATCAAGCATGGATGGCTTGCGGGACTCCAAAAGCAGCTGACAGGTACCGGCAGGCCAAGCGGCACGCGGCTTCAGCTGTGCTCGAGGCAAAAACCCGGGTGTGGGAGGAGTTCGGTGAGGCTTTGGAGCACGACTTTCGGTCGGCCTCAAAGAGGTTCTGGCAAACTGTCCGACACCTCAGAAAAGGGAAGCTGACCTCGACTGAGGATATAGTTGGTTGGTGGAAGGAATACTTTGAGGCCCTTCTCAATCCCACTGACATACCTTTCGTAGAGGAAGCAGAGTCTGAGGATACGTACGCGCACTGTTCTATCACCGTGGCTGAGGTAATTGGGGTAGTTAAAACACTCCCCAATGGCAAGGCTCCGGGGGTAGACGAGTTTCACCCTAAATTCCTCAAGACTCTGGATGTTGGGGGACTGTCTTGGTTGACACGCCTCTACAACATTGCATGGAAGTCGGGAACAGTACCTCTGGATTGGCAGACCGGGTTGGTGGTCCCCATTTTTAAAATGGGTGACCGGAGGGTGTGTTCCAACTATAAAGGGATCACACTCCTCAGCCTCCCTGGTAAAGTCTACACCAGGGTGCTGGAGAGAAGGGTACGACCGTTAGTCGAACCTCGGTTACAGGAGTTGCACTGTAGTTTTCGTCCCGGTAGGGGAACTCTGGACCAGCTTAACACCCTTGCAAGGGTACTCGGGGGTATGTGGGAGTTTGCCCAACCGGTCTACATGTGCTTTGTGGACTTGGAAAAGGCATTCGACCGTGTCCCTCGTAGTGTCCTGTGGGGGGTGCTCCGGGAGTACGGGATTGGTGGCCCGCTACTATGTGCCATTCGGTCCTTGTACAATAAAAGCAGGAGCCTGGTTCGCATTGCCAGCAGTAAGTCGAGCTCGTTTCCGGTGAACGTTGGCCTCCGCCAAGGCTGCCTTTTGTCACCGATTCTGTTCATAATCTTCATGGACAGAATTTCTAGGCACAGTCAAGGCGTTGAGGGAGTCCAGCTTGGTAAACTTAGGATCTCGTCTCTGCTATTTGCAGACGATGTGGTCCTTATGGCCTCATCAGGCTGTGACCTTCAGCGTTTACTGGAGCGGTTTGCAGCTGAGTGTGAAGCTTCTGGGATGAGACTCAGCACCTCCAAATCCAAGGCCATGGTTCTCAGTCAGAAACGGGTGGACTGTACCATCCGGGTTGGGAGTAAGGTCTTGCCTCAAGTGGAGGAGTTCAAGTATCTCGGGGTCTTGTTCACGAGTGAGGGACGGTTGGAGCGTGAGATCGACGGACGGATCGGTGCAGCGTCTGCAGTAATGCGGTCGCTGTACTGGATCGTCGTGGTGAAGAGAGAGCTGAGCCGGAAGGCAAAGCTCCCTGTTTACCGATCGATCTACGTTCCCACCCTCACCTATGGTCATGAGTTATGGGTCATGACAGTAAGTCATTTTCAGTGGCTAGTAAGTCTATACTGCTATACTAGCTGTACACGGACTAATCTTACTTTGTATACTATTGTTCCTAGAGAAGTTAGACTGTAAATGCTGTCGGTGAGCGTATTTGCGAGCATCCATGAATACAAAAGGTATATCAGAACACTGCCTACTTTTGTTTTGTGGTCTCTGAGGACGCCTTCAAGGATCAAGGGCCACGCTTTGTAACACGACTATAAAAAACAAACTGTAAAGGTTTTGTATTTTGGTGAAACTTTGCAAACCGTGCGACCTAATGATTTGTAGCAGATGTGTGTGTCCGTGCCTGAGGGTACAAATGGTGAATGTTACATTGTGCAAGTGATTGGCTACCCCGGAGTGAAAGTCAGCATTGGCTGCTTTGCCTTGTAGCCTTTGCCCGTCAAGAGAAGCCTTTGTTGAGGCAGATGGAGCCATTGTGGAGCCCCTGCAGGAGAGAGGGACCTGTCGCCTTAAGATTTGTGTGTGGATCAGCGCATCCTGGCGGGGGTGGCAGGGTTGTTGAGGTGGTCGACCGACCCCTTTCCTCCTGTCTCGTGTCTGCAGATGGCGAGGTGTACACCTGGGGAAAGGGCGCCCGCGGACGCCTCGGAAGAAAAGAGGAGGACACGGGGGTACCCAAGGCGGTGCAGCTCGACGAGAGCCACCCGTTCACGGTGACATCGGTGGCTTGTTGTCATGGCAACAGCCTGCTGGCGGTGAAACGTAATATTTTGCCTGTTATTCTTTGTGTTTGAGACCTAGTGGTGATCTCGCTATGAGAGTGCAGACATTAACCATTCGTTCATTCATTTTCTATACTGCTTATCTCCAGATAAAAATGCTCATTTCATGCAACGTTTTTATTTAAGGGCACATTTTTTTGACAAGCAGCCAGTCAGCTTTGAAACTGCAAAGCAGTGAAGGTGGGATTAAATTCCTCCTCCTAGAGTCAACATTAAAAATAGATGCAGATTTAGAGATTACAGTGCATCACAATTTAATAAGTAATAGAGAGTAATCCTCACTACGGCTGGGCTGCAGTTAAAAAAAAAAAGCCGCTGACCTGTGTGAGGAACGCATGATGGGCTGAAATTGACTCTATGAAAGAGGGATTGGTTGAAAGTAGACAAAAACAAACAGAGTGCAGGACGGGATGTGGATTTTTCTCTAGGTTTTACTACTCGTTTTCTATCTGTATTTATCGTCTCCATTTACTTGTTTCAGCGTTGCTCGATGAAGCTGTTCCGAGATGACCCGAATGGTATATTCCACCCCAAGGACCCTGATGGTGCCAATGGAAAGATCCCCTTACAGACTAAAACGTGAAAGACTATTAGGACAGCAGGAGTCAGGAGGCTCACCATATTTATTCACATTTATCCAAAGTGGGTTTTATGGGCCTCTTCTACACCAAACTCAACCAAGCATATACAGTATTTATGGACCCCGCTTTGTCTGCCCCAAATGGTTCCCATAAAGATGTCCCCTTTGTGAGCCATTGTGGTCATCTACGGCCATGCATTTCTAGTTGATCATGAGGTGTGTCTCAGATTTTGTATACAGTACATACAGCGTAGGCCCTAACAAGCGAGTTGCAAGAGGCGTGCTGCTGCACACAGTGTGGTGAGTTCTGTCACAGCAGGACGTTATTGGTCCGCTGTCACACGGTGAGGCCATTGTCCTCCCTCACGTGCACGATGAACCACGAAATGGCCAGCAAGCTGGTTTGAGGCCTTCTTAAGCCAGCCGGCGAGCGAATGAGACGTTACAAACGAGCACACGGGCCCCTAAAGAAAGAAAGACAAGAAGGAAGGAAAGGCCACTTGAGTGTTTAGCAAGTCATCAGTCAAATGACCCAAACTTGATGGACCGTTGATCCCGTCCACGGTGGTCACATTATGCTTTATTGGATTAGTCCTCCTCACTTGAGTCAAACCAGATAACGACATGCTGTCAAGCGTTTAAGACTTTATGGTGACAAAGGGACTCGTACTAAACATTGTTGTTTCTGCAGTTTGAAAAAAACTGCCCGTTTCATACCAAAAAAATACAAATTCAGGCCATCAACACTGTGAGTGTTAATATTTATGTGGATTTTATTGGAGAAGAGCGACTGTGCAGGCTGCTTAAGAAGCGTACAAACAGATAGGAGTGTGATGTGATGCTAGTTGGAGAGTTTAAATGTGGATTAACATGAATGGTTTGAGCTAAAACCAAATTATGAGAAAAATAAGCGCCTCTTACTTTTGTAATGCTCCTCAACAGCTGCTTTTATTATGAGTACATTTAACATAACCTGCAATTGAAATGTTGTAATGCGTTGCGATGAGCGAGCGCTTCAACTTTAATTACGTTTTCTGCACCGTTTTAGCTGTTTTAATACCCCCTTTCTCCCAAGAGTCTCTATTACCATTGTTTCCTGCGCTGATGATGTAATGGTGATGTAATGCCAATGCAATACAGCAGGTGAAAACTGATCCGTGTGTCAGGTGTGTGTGTGTGCACTTTTGTAGCCATACCATGCAAAAGGTAAAATATGTTTTTAAGGGTAAGGAAAATATGTAGTATTTATTGTTGCTTTAACTAAAGAAAATCTTTATTTGGCTTCGTGAGTTCCGCCGCTAGAGGGCGCAGCTCACCACCGGCAGCTCGGGAAGTTCTCTTTTGGGATATGTGAGTCATTTTCACCGTGTTGTCTTTTTTCTAATGAAATTGTAAACACATCCTGCCAACACTAGTAAGCGTATGCAAAGCAGGGGTGGGGGCGGGGGCTGGATGTTTTGATGTCATTCATTTTAAAAATTGCCATCTTAAGTGCGTTGAATTGGCACTGATTGGAGATATTATGAATGCCACGTATGACAGCATTGCATGAATTCAAGAAGCCTGAAGTGAGATGAGAGGAATAAAATGGTGTGAACAGCTTCTTGACTCCTCCTGCTCCGGAGGAGGAGGCGGGACTGTGGTGCACCTAAACAGACGCAGGGCTTGTGTGCTCGGCTCAGTCTTGTCAGCAACGTCCGCCCAGCAAACCTTGCATGTGTTGCTTTTTTCATTGTTTTGTTTTTGTTAATTACCGAGCTCACTGTTTCCCCAGTCCGAACAAGCATTGCGTGTGTTTTAGACAGAAGGAGGGGGAGAGCCACCACCGCGAAGACCAGGCGGACGTGATATGAACCCTTCGTCGGCGTGAAGTGTGCACTGCAAAGGGCGACAGCCACAAGGAAGGCTGCGGGATCTACAAGGACAAAGACGCGCAGACGGAGGTCGAGAGACAGACGGACAGCCGCAGCCATGCCCGGGTTCGACTACAAGTTCCTGGAGAAACCCAAGAGACGCTTCCAGTGTCCACTGTGCAGCAAGGCGATGCGGGAACCGGTCCAAGTGTCTACCTGTGGACATCGCTTCTGTGACACCTGCCTGCAAGAATTCCTAAGGTACGCCTGAATGCATTCGTGCGTCTATCTCTCGCTGTCTTTGTGTTTGCATCGGCACAGGAGACGGTGCAGTTTCGGTTGAGCTTAGGTAAATAAAGAGGGTGGGAAGGTGTGTCCTGCTCACCTTTCCACCACAACCTACCAATACATGCGCCTACCTTAAGGCCTTGAAGAGCCTGCTTTTGCACCCTTGACACTAGACTGCCTTGTCAGAGGATGGGTCACTAAGAGGACATACTGTAACTGTCCTTTTAAAGCTGCAGTGCCATTGTCATTTGGCTGTTTGGGATAGCAGCTGTACCATTTCATGAGTGTACATTACATGCTTATTGTGCAGGAGTTTTCTCAGGTGTTGTTCTTTTGTTTCTTTGAGTTTTAAGCTGAGCCTATTTGACCCCAACTAGTTACCATGCCTGTCAAGTGTCATACATATACAAGCATATATTGTGAGAGTAGTACTTTATGTCCTGCCACTATTTTACATTTGTGTCCAAAAGAGAACTGTACTCTTGACATAACCGGTTCCTTTTTTTGGTGCTTGGAAAAAGTACCTCGGAGTCCAATAATAGGCCCGATATCAGGTATGCGGTTTAGATTGTTGTGTCGACAAGCTAGTATGCTTTGGGGGCAGATTTTGTATGTATTTTTGCATTTCGTAGTGTTTTCTTTTCTAGATGTCTCGGCTGTATCGTCTTTTTTTATGTAAACGGAAAACGTAGTCTCTCTTGTAGACTTGACTTGATACGTCCCCCAAACAAGTCACTAATAAGCTCTACAGGAATAAAGTGTCATACGAGGTTACAGTCATGTGAAAAACTTTAAATGGTATTTGTTGCGCCCCCTAAGGGTTGTGCTCAACCCCTCGTCACCAACGTCTAATTAGTTATAATTTGCGATTATGCAGGAGAACAAATGCCAACCCGGGTAGTCTGGAAGGCTTGCCCAGACGTTTGGCCTGACACGTAAATGTGTCTACCTAAACCTCAACCTCTCGCCCAAAGTCAGCTGGGATAGGCCCCAGCAACCCCCGCAACACTAATGAGGATAAGTAGCAGAGGAAACGGATGGATGGATGGAACTTTGGGGTTTAATAGCAGCACCGACCAGCGGTGTGTTTGCCAGAATAGAAACATGTTATGACAAATTCTGTGCAGTGGTGCAGAGTTAGATTACACAAAGAAATACATATTTTCCACAAGTATATTGTGAGGGCATAATGTCCAGTATGTCTAGTATGTAAGCATTGTCTTCTTTGTTTGATCAACCCCGTCATGCATTGATTGCCTTTGTTGGAGTCTTACCCGTGACTTTTCATGTCTGTGTTTTTGCCCTGAGGTGGCGTCCATGTGGTTTGAAGTCTTGTGTTGTGTGTGATAGACAGCGGGTGTGTGTGTGTATAGGGGGATGTTGTGAAGATGAGGAGGTCAGGCTGGGCAAGAGGTAGTCTTGTTGCCACCAGTCTAGGATTAGACATGGAGACTCATTCCACAGTGCCAGTCTCTAGAGTTATCAAGGGACCTTTCACTTAGAGGTCAGACACCTTCCTAATCTTCAGTACAAAGACGTCCTTGTTTCATATTTGCTTGCATGATACCATCCTAATATCACTAAAAGCTAACAGACACCTACAAGTCACTAAACTTAAGCAGTAGGTGTGGCTGAAACATCAATAACTGAGTATATGTATTTGTATTTTCTGTTGTAATATCAATGTTTACTGTGTTTCTGGTGGCCTGCCACAAGTAAATTTGGACCACCATGAATAAATTTGCCGCTGCTTGTTAGCCCTAAAAAACACATTATAATGGGACTATCTGTGAATGTAGCTAGTCGTTACAACAGCAGGTGGCGTTATACATTGTAAGTCTGCTGCCGGAGAATAAGTAGACGGCGTAGCAGGGAAGTTGCCAACTTAGCGACTCTGTGGCTGTACTTAGCGAGTAGCCAGAGCCCTCTAGGTACTCTTTTTGCAAAATGCGACTGGTGACAAATCTAGTGAAGACACTCCTGACGTGAAAGCAAGCATTGCTCTTCTTTACAAGCGCTGGGTGCTCCCCCCAGCCAAAAAGCACCCACAAGTGGCTCCGTCTTCTTTGCCATAAAAAAAGAAGCGACAGAAGAAAGATCATTTGTAGTTTTACTGTAAATATTCACGTTTTTGTTTTTGTCTCACATATTGTTATTCCACTCTCCTCTAGCGACCATTACTATTACATGCAAGCGCATCATGGCCAATTATGCAAATTATATGACATCATAATGTCAGTTCACCCCCACATAAACCTTCTGGCGAGACATTTCCTCTAACTGCACTTGCTAAAAATACAATGACATTGTAATTGCAAAAAAAGGTTTTCTAGGTCACAGAAATGTTGTGATTTTTGTTTGTGTGCTGCGTTTCCTGACGGGGGCGAATTGAGTTCAGCCAAACTAGTTTGTTGTTTGCATCCTTCATCTCCATTCTCATGTTCACTGTTCACTGTCCTCCTGCACTTCCAGTATGAATACACCCTGAGGGGGGTAACTCACGTATAACATCTCGCAAAAGTACGCCCGCTCTCTACAAAGAGGAACATAGCTGATGATTACGCTGGCCAACCTTTTCGAGTCAGATAAGTCTGTAACTACTTCGTCACGAGCTGTCTGGAAGCCAGAAAGCAGAACTTGTGCTCTCGGTACTCCCACAGACAAGTTAGCCAACCTGGGGATGTTTCTAGTTGAGTAAGCGCGTGCTTCTTCTGGGTCAGGGTGTCAGCAGTTCAGGTGTAAATAGGATTTACCGGCGGTATGCCAGCCATGCATGCTCGGGTGCCAACAGTGTGGACCTGGGAAATTAGGCTCCAAGGTTCGGATTGTGGGGTTCTATAATAATGCTTTTTGTGTGTGTCTAGCCTCGATGCTGGTATTTGACTGTTTAAAAGGGGTTTTAGTATGCCCAGCTGGGATCATACCGTTTTGTGTGCCTGTAGCTTTAATGCTAATGAGCTGCGTTTGTCTGTGTGTGGCTTCAACAAGCACTATCGCATCCGCTTATTACAAGGAGGACACAAATTTTAGCAAACCTATAAGCTGAGGTGCTAACATTAGGGTCACATTTCAACAGCAGCATTATGCTGGGTTAGTCCAGATAGGTTATGTGCATGATATTACACATGTTCACGTTTTGTAACATGGCATTATCACGCCCATAAGGAGGGGTTTTTCTTTCATGATGTCATAAAAAGATCAAAAGTGACCGTTAGAGCGCCTCCTCTCTCAAAAGCTGAGCAAACAAATAAGGAGAAAGAGGCTCTTGGGACGCATTACTGGTAGAATATTATTCATAAGTCATTTTTGCATAGTAGGGGACCCTTGAATGAACTCTAATGAAACACCCATGGGCTACATTAGAGCACAGGCAGCAGTTGTGTGTGATGGGCGCATGGCACGTACAAACAAAGCTGCACTAGCCTGCCGGATTGTTACCTATCATTCAGCAGCGTGTGCAACTCGAGGACAGGTCAGCTTACTTGGACGATCTCTTTAAAAGGCACAATCAAGCTTATTGATACAGACAGATGGCAAGTTTGCTCCTTGCACTGCCCCTACCGTACGTGCCGTACATGTTTCTGCTAGCAATTATCACATCCAGTCCAGGCTTGCCAGTCTGGTCTGCCCGCTTTTTAACGCTGCTGCTGAATGGCATTACTGCAACATTAATCATTGAGAGGGAATTGCCTCCCCGAATCATTTCTAATCGTGTATGCTTCCTTGTGCCAAAGAAAGACAAACTTCCTTGCGGTGGGGAGCATGTGGGGATTGTTCCCAGAAGAGCATGTCTCAATGCTGAGAGGAGCTGGTGTGTGTGTGTCTACTTGCATTTTAGCACGTGATGCTAACAGGCTGCCTTTCCCCTCGAGGTGCAATGACTAAGTACTCCAGCACCGCTGTCCTGGAGGCTGCCCCTGCTCGGGTCTGGAGTCACGGGGTGCAATGCTAGTCACCCTCCCTGCAATTAAATATGAGTCACGTGCTGGGACATTTGAGTGCATGGTGGACTTTGTTTCAGCTTCAATGAGAGGCTTGCGTCTTTAGTGAAGGAGCATGAACACCTAATGGTATGTAACCAAATTTCCCATCAGCGTGCAAATGCGGAATCAGGGCCACACATGCCAGGCACGTCGGAGTTCATCAGTCTGGCGTGCGCTGAGCCGCAGTAATGCCATGCAAAGTGACAGCCTTGTCTCTGTGTGGCCGTGATGCAGCACCGAGCTCGAGCTCTGACAAGGGTGTAATTGGTTTGTTCGGCTCGGGAGAGTCTTCCTGCGGGCCTCCAGAGTCATCCCTGGCAAACTGCTGACTTTGTCACAACTCCAAATGTGGGCTAATATGAGCTATGATTGTTCTCTGAACAACCAGCTTTATATTTATTTAATCTTTGCAACCGTTGTGTGACAATCATGCGTACTCTAGAACTCCTTTCCCTTCCGCGATAAAATATAATCACTGCAAGGCCTCCTTTTACTACCAGTTGTTATGTTTATGTAGTAACAGCTTACTCTTACTTACACCGATAAGTCTCCAAGGGCTGTAAATTGTTCCCGATGGCTTCATTAAAGGTAATATATGACTTATTTATGTTTTATGAATTACTTATAGTCTGTGGCAGGAAGAAAAGCTTTTAATTGCCGAGCTCTGCAAAAATCCCAGAGGTTATTGTTTATCTCCTCTCCTTTGGTAATAATTCCTGCTAAATAAACAAACAAATAAGCCTTATTAGGTCTGCACTTTGTTTATACCGCATATGTTGTTGGGAATTGATTTGGGTCCAAATGGTCTCCCGAAGTGCAGAATTGTCGGCGTATGTTGTAACTTGAACAGAATAGTGAATGAGAAAAATATGATTAGAGCGCAGTTTTCCCCTGCCCCTTTCCACTGTTATGGTATTACTTGGCTGCTCTGCTTGCTTTATGTGATGGTTTTCTATTGGCAAAAGTATGGATGAGTACTACTACCTGCTATTTCTAGTAACTTTGTTAGCCGAGGTCACGAAACACCGGCTAACATTCTCTTACAGCTCTGTTTTGTCACTGCTCTCAGTCTCCTTCAAGTCTCCTACTTATCATGTGGTCAATCCGGGAGATCCTCATTCTCCTCCACTGCAGTGGTTAGTGTTTAATTTTGACTGAACGTGGAGTGATTCTCACAGTTTCTTACTAGTGGCACCCAATCAAGGTGAGTAGAGCTGCACTGAGCAGTAGAAACGTGGGACAAGTTAGCACCTTTGGCCAACGTGATGCTAAAGAGCCTTCAGGCTGGAATGGGAGATGTTTTATAGCCATACAAGCATCCCTGTGTGGTGGTTGTCCTTTCTTACCCACCTAAATGGAACTGTGCCTCAGATGCGGGTGCAGCTGGGGTCTTTGAGCCTCACTGGGTCTCTGTGTCCAAGCGGGACGGCTGCCAGGGACGTTCGGTGAATGAATGACGGTGTTTTCCCAAGCGCTGTGCTCGTCCCGGCAGCACTGAGACCATTCAAAGTCGTCCCCCTGCAGGTGTCCTGGGTCCAGATCCGGCGAGTCCTAAGGAGGGCTAGACTATGCAGTTCCGTCGTCAGGAAGCTACACAGAGAGATGTCTGTTGATGATGAGTTTAAAGCCCTCTGGCGTCCGCTATACACGCTGAAGGATTTGAACGCCTCACACAGATCCAGCCGCTGTTGGTCCACTTAAAATACAGTAAAACACATTACATTACATTAAGAGTTTGTATGCTTACCTGCATTGCTGTCATGTGCACATGGAAGTCTGCCTTTGTACGCAAGGATAGGCTTTAAGTATTCAGCCTATTACTTCTTGAACAATAAACAGAACATGATACATTCTGGAGGATTTTCACTTGCTGTTTATTTCCCGGGCTCCTCTGTGACTCAGTATTCAAATTGATTGTGAGTGTTCATTTGCTTTCCTTGCTTCATATGATATTAGACATCAGTCTACCACATGGGCATATGTTAGCGATGATGAGGGAGAAGCAGCTCTGTCAGTAGGGCTTTGGATGTGTTTGCAAGATGAAAGTAAGTGGACCAAGCAGAAAGTCTGAGAAGGTAATCCAAGCCAGCGCAGGATTGATGGCCATAATGAAATGGACACCCAGTGCTCCAGTAGTGGTAATGGCAAAGGTAAACACTCACAACTTTTCCCACCCGGTCATTATGTTAAAGTCACGGGAAGATGTTTCTCCTGAGCGAAAAGCATGACAAATTGCTCAACATTTTTGTTTACAGCTCCTGTTGATTATCCTGATAAGTAGACTTTTTCCCATTACACTTTAGACTAAAAGAAAGCAAAGCCGACTTTCCTTACCAACGTGTCAGGAATGAATGTTCCCAACCATTTAAAGGCATTTAAACTACATATTTTGTTTTGATGATCCTTTCAGGATGACCGAAGAGGCAGACAACCAAACTTGACTTGTTCAGTCAACTGAACACATCCTAAATGCCTTGACCTTTTTCATTTCGTGAGTGCTCCAAAATGACCCCCGAGCCTCTTCATGACGTCCAACCGGAACATGACATCCAACCCAAATGGGTGCTGACCACACATAATGATTTTTACCGCTCGCTCCAACTACAGTACATGATTGAGAGGCATTTCACTGTTGTGGTTTACACAAATGCAGTGACTCACCTACCGCACCTGAGTCACTGCAAGTCTAATGTCTGCAATTACCGCCCACGCTGAACTCCGCCTCCCAAGTTTTGCGTAATCCAGCACAGTAGGGGTTTGCGTAATCCAACAAATAAATAGAAAGTGGTAACAAGTGCTATACATGACAAGAGGCCATAACTTTACAGAAGCTAATTATTAAATTCTGTCTTAATAATATCATAACCCACTTATTCTGTGTGTTATAAGTACCCCGTGTCCTAATTTTCCCACACGACTAAATGGCATTTTGGCACCCTCTATAGCACATGTGTCAGACTCGTGCCCTAAAGGGCCGATATGCTGCAGATTTTCTCCCCAACCAGTTCCTCCAGCAGGTGATCTGATTGCTGAGTTCCTTTCCTCAGACTGAAAGTGGTGTTGATCATTAAAAACACTTGCTGTAGTGACCGGCTAAAAAGAAAACCTGCAGTGGCTCGGCACGAGTTTGACGCCCATGCTCTGTGGGTTGTGGTCAGAATGCTTTGGAAGACTTGATGCCATACCTCCATCCATCCATTTTATATGCAGCTTATTCTCAAAAGGGCCACTCACCACCAAAAGGGTGGTGAGTGGCGGGGTACACCCTGGACTGGTCCCCAGTCAATCACAGGGGACATATAGACAAACAAACATTCACACTCACATTCATACCGATGGACAATTTAGTCGCCAATTAACCTAACGTGCATGTTTTTGGAATGTGGGAGGAAACCGGAGTACCCGGAGAAAACCCACATACGCACGGGAAGAACATGCAAAATCCACACAGAGATGCCCAAAGGAGATTCGAACCCTGATCTCCTGACTGTGAGGACAATGTGCTACCCACTCGATCGCCGTGCGGCCGCTAGCATGCCTGTGATACAAATATCCTCAAAATCGTGTAATGATTGGGCAATGATTTGCGGCTTCCTTTAGCTTTAGCTTACTGGTTACATTTTTCAACCAATCCAGCTCAAATTTTACACACATGTGTTTGTCGGCCCCCTAAAGGTGCATGCCGAATTGCATGGTGAAAAGGTGAAACGCCAAAAAGTTACAGAGTGTTTGTTAAGCACATTAGGCTGCATGTGAAATTTCAAGTCAGTCCAACTTGTGTGGTCAAGCCAAAACAAGTAGGACACCCCATGGATGTATAAAGTATAGTGTAGACTATTCATAAATGAATTCATAGTAACCCAGCATCACGTTTGTGATCCAGTTCTAGACATGCCTCAACCTGCTCCCCTCTATCAGGGGGCCTTTAAGAGAGATCTCCCCTGCTTTCTGCACTTAGAAAACATTCCAGCAATGCACTGGAGAATCTTGCCTAGCGCACCCTGAGCGTGCTGGGGCCAAGCCGAGTGCAACCCCGCTGCTGGACCGCGGCCAGTTGGCCCTCCATCCGGATGTGTGTGGCGACTAGTGCCAACATGGGGCCGGTATGCATGCAATGTGAAATAGTTGGCGATAAAGGTGTATTTATCACGCCACCCACACGCTGGCACCCAAAACCCAGCAGCGTAGTTTGTCTTCTAATAACAGAACAGATGAGGCGAGTGTGCGTGCTGCATTTGTGGGCCTTAGTCTATCGCTTTAATTCGGCCCCTCCCCTCACGCATTCTGTCTGTCTTGTGCACAGGTCATTGATCGCGCAAGCAGCGGTGCACACATGCTTAAAGTCCCACAGAAATGGTTCCACATGGGTGACTTGTCTGTCACGTTCATGTCTGGCGTCTGCGTCACCCCCCTTGCTGACCCCTAACTGTTTAATTTGTAAACATCTCCCATGTTTTAGGCTCATGATTCTGTTATATCAAACTGCATATTTAACAGGGAAGCACTATTTGGCGTGTTTACATTAAGTATGTTCCGGCTTGAGGTTACACTGTATTTATTATTTTAATTTGCACCCTTTAGTTTAAATGCACACAGGTAAAAATATGTAAAAATATCACTTGTAGCTTGTCATCCAGGGAGCTGAACAGCAATATCACATGTCTGTCATGATGAAAGTTGTTGACATGACTGCAATGTGAGTTGACTATCACCTTGTAGTGTATAAATAAGCCGCATACCAATGTGATAAAACATCTGCAGTCCTTCCAATGACGCCTCGCCGGAGCGGACGCCGCACTAGTTGCTGAGGACCTCTGCCAGGCATGTGTGGAATCTTTGTGGTGAAAGCCGAGCTGCTGGGAGCGAGGCGAAGTGCTCCGGAGGGTGTGGGGGTGATCGGCCAGGCACCTGTCCTCAGTGAAAGGCTCCTCTGTGGAGACCGACAGGTGTCAGCAGAGAAGTTAAGCCCTTGAGTTGAATCAGGCCCCGTTCTGAATTATCATTTATCTGGCAGACTCATCGGATGTGAGGTCATTTCCCAGTTGCCCCCTCTTCCTTTTCAGGCCTTCAGTTGACAAGAGCCTCCTTCCTGCCAACACTCCTCCATCTCACGGCCTGCTTTATTTACCAGGGTGGCCAATAAGTTCTTTGGGGGACACTAACTCCCTTGTGGTGCATCTCAGGCTCATTTTCACGCATCGGCACCGCTTGCTTCCTGCCTCGGAACAGGGAGCACTATTGATCTTGTCCCGGGAAGGATGTCAGGTGCACAGGCTGGATGAAGGAGCACTTGTTTTATAGACTGTTTGATGGTGATGATAGACTGGTTGTCAGGTTTAACCCCTCAGCCTGTCAATGTTAAGTATTGACGCAGTAAATTGATGCACAATTGCAAACAAAAACCTCATCTTCACTCTACTGTTTGGTACGTCCCCTCTTAATGAAACATCATGTCATTTATCTCATTGTTGCTCCCGGCAACAGCGCAGGTTGTGGAATTCTGCTGGAGGAACAATGCAGCCCAGGCGTTTGGAAACAAAGGAGGCAAATTTTTGACGCCAGCGCCTCGTCCCACCAAACAAAGAAATTGCGTCTGCTAGACAGACGAGTGGACGACTGCTGCACGGGGGTTCAAGGAGGAGGATGGATTTGGAATTGCATGTGTTCCTCACAGATTCTAAAGGATAAAAAAAAAGAGGCGTAATACAAGCTAACTGGTGGTACTGTATATTTGGTGACCTAGCACATTCATTTCAATGTATGTACAGTATGTATACTTTTCAGTGTGTGCTCGCTGTCTGCCAACTGCTACACACACACACCTAAAAAAGGTTTCTCCTCCCCTTCGAGTTACCATGGACACCAAAGCGCAGGACCTAAAAACTGTCGGGGATGTACAGTAGACACACGCCACAGGAGGAAGAGCAGTCTGCATGCAAACAAGCAGCATACGTCATGTTAAGCTATGATATGATAAAAAAAATCACATCCCTCAAGAAAGTAATTTGGGAAAAGCCATGATCACAACACTAGCAGTTCACCATGCAGATTTTATTTATTTGTATTTGATGAAGGATACCTAAATAACTAGGTGTGTCGCGAGATCTAGTCTCGAGCTGTCTCTAGGCACGGCAGCCAGAAGCCAATCAGATTATGAACAATGGCATCGCTACTGTAAATGATAATACACGTAATATGGAAGTGGCAGTGTGCGAGGCATTATTGGAACCGCACATACGGTGGTTAATGCACATTATGGACTTTGCCGTCCAGCCCGTCTCTGTGTTCCCAGAGTCACCCAGTGACGTGTGACTGCTTTTTCTGTAGGAGTTGAACAGCTGTCGCTAGGCAGAAGCTGTAGTTCTTCATCTAATCAAAGTTACTTTATTTCATTCATTTTCTATGCGCTTATCTCATCTCATTAGGGTGGGGTTCTATTTACACCTGTTATATTTGGCTGAGCCCACTTTACAAGCACCAGTGATCACTGGTTCCGCTTTATAACAAACCTCATACGTAGAAGAGCTCCATGTTGACAATTTAGCGACACGGTTGGTACATTAAGCGATTAGGGGTGTGCATTAAAAGTGAAAGTCAGAAAGGGTTTCTTGCTTGAATTATCTGCTGTGCACACCCCCGATTGTGTAAAAGTAACACCATGCAATGCCTGCTCTGATGCACGCCTGAAAGCTGCATAAACACCTCCACAATGCGAGCCAACTCCTGCAGCAACACAGCCTAGAGCTTGGACACACTCCTGTCCACACACCTCACCTTCCTGGCAAAACCAAGACAAAACTACAATAAGCTAAAATGCTGATACTAATAACTAATATGACAGACAGTACAAATACTCTCTGAGAAAGTACCTGTAACTGTGCTAACTAAATGCCAATTCTGCAACTCTACAGAGTGAAAGATGACATATTAAAGGAAGAATTGCATATTTTTGTTATTATAATATCTGATTATAACAGTGGTATATTTGGTCTAAAAAATACAGACAATAATATAGTAGCGTTAATTGGTAACATTTCACACCTGCATTGTTTTGTGTTTTGGTTGAATAAAGAAGTTTGCCTGTCCAGTCATATTTTTTATTAGACATTTCTTAAAATGGTAATAATAAATTATAAGTCTTAAAATTAATCTTTTGGACCCAATCTCGTGCATCGTCTCGTGAATTGGGTGACTGGTGACACCCCATAAACCAATTTTTTGGCAGTCCAGTGTTGTGTTGTGTTGTATATTTTGACATATTAAAAAAATGTTGTACATATATAATTAAGGACAAATGCTTGTGTTATTAATATCAACATTTCATCACATTATATCTTTTTCCCTGGGCCTGTTGGAAACAAAGTTTACAGGTGCAACAAGGTAATAAATAAGGGTACGGATAATAATAAAAAAGATGGTGTACAATACAACGCAGCACATTGGAGAGCTTGGAGATGATGTTTAAAGCATTGACAATGAAAAGACTGCCAAGGAACAATAGCAAAATAGGATGATCCTTTTCTTGTTTTTCTTTCCTTTAGTTGCAGACAGCGTAGTATAAAAATAGAGCCTGTGATGGAAAAACAAAACAAAAAAAACACTCCTTTTGAAAATGAAAGAGTGACTCTGCAAGCGTCTAATTTGGTCTTTTTCAAAAATATAAGTATAAAGAAGGGTAGGTGTTATGGATTATCTGTGTTGTCCACCTGAGGGGAGGATTTATGACATAACCAGCTTGACTGGACCTGTTCCGTTCACATTATTATCTTTTGTACAGCTTTTGCATCGGGGAAAATGACACGTATTATTTAGCCCAAAGATGATCACTTTTAGGGAAAAAACAGCAGCTCCCCCCTCCTGAGTGAACTTCTAAAATGGTCTCTTTTGTACGTCTTTCTTGAGTTGGCCTAAGTACATTTACTTAAAACTATGGACTCACTTGACTGGCTGCACGAGTCGATGGAAGGGCAATTTAAAAGTTGTAAAACCAAGCCACTAAGAGGAAAAAGCAGGGTATGGGATGAAACATTACAAATAAACAAACTTAGAAACAGCGTATCAAAACAATGTTTTGTTTTTATGCGGTTTGGGATATTAGTGTAAAGTGTGTCGCTAGTTTCTGAAGATAATAAGTTCAATGTTTTGCCTTTTATTGCCGCATTTCGGAACTGATTGCCCTCGGAGCTTTACCACTCCACTTGTCCATCTTTTTTGCTGGTCCACATTGAGGCTACTTGGTTGTCCGTACGTGAAAGATGTCGCCATGTAAGCTTACCCATTAAAAGCATGGTCCCGTAAAAAGCCTCCACAATTGGTTAAAGGATCACCATGTCTTTTAAAGTAGAATTTCCTTTTTTATTTCCAAGTAGCATGCTAGCCAAGAGCGCTGCTACTCCTACACATGCATGTGTTGTCGTTCCGTGCTGCGCTTCTCTGCACTTCTCCCTCCAATCGGCTGATTCATTGTTGCCATTTGAAGGCAAAATGAGGTGAATGTGTCAAGCGCCGCCATATGCTGGCGGGCGGCTCTCCCTTCAATAGTCCAGGCAATGGCTTTGACACCACGGGCTCCAACGCCATCTTTCTGCGGGATTAGCGCGGCGGCAGCGCGGCTTCTCGAAGCCAGCGCTGGCCGCACAGGCCCCGCCCCTCCCTCCTTACGAGCGTCCATCTGCCCTCCGAGGCCCGGCTAAAATTAGAGGCGCCATCTGCGATGAAACAGCCAAAATTCACACGTGGTGCTGCTTCCATTTGATCTTGTGCAGAGTCCTTGCAAACGAGGGTAGTAAAGACTGGAGAGTGTGGACTTTTGCACCTACTTGGAGGTCGTGGTGACACTTCCTCACAGGCCAGCAGGTCCCCTTCACACGCGACACATGTTAAAGATCACCACTTTCATTGATCTCCGCACTGCAGCCACATGAAACCTCTTTCAACCTTTCATGAGTGTCGTATCTCGGCTGAGGGGCTGGGAGGGGACGGCGTGCACGCTTGCATAAAACTCTGCTGGCGGCTACAATAATGGATGGGGCAGAGTCCAGCTCCTCTCGACCTCCTGTGACCCGCAGCAGTTAATGAAAGTGGATTGATTTTGCTGCAGCTCGTGCACGTAGCATCGTGGTCGAGATGAAATCGACCCGGGGAAGCGAATGTTACATTTTCATCTTTGGTCCATTTGAACAGCCGTTCCTTTACTGTTGTGTTTGCTGTTCAACTTGAAGGCACACCACTCGTGTGTGAGTGTGTGTGAGTATGGACAGAAGCTAAAGCAAACAGCTGGTTCGCCTATTTTAGCTCACCTTCAATCCCCCCCGTTTCTGGCTTTAAGAAGCATTTTCTGGACTATTTAGCACACAACGCCAACGCACCGTGCGCTGAATGTTTGAAAGTTTTGGTTTTAGTTTTAAGAATAAACTAGTGAGATGGATAGGAAGCTTTTGAAGCAACAGGGAGCTCATTTTGTTAGCGCTGGACACAGCTAGGCTAGCTGAACGCTAAGTTGCCATACTGCTTCTTTGTCAGTTAAGTCCTTTTGCTGGCATATGTTGATTGGTTTATTGATTTGGCTTAATAATAATCAGTAATAAACATTTTGAAGTGTCACTCCTTTGTATGTGTGTCATTGATGTGAAGCAGCAGGTTAGCTGTATGCTAAGCTAACTAGCTTTTTACAATATTAAAGTGCTTAAAACTAAAAAAAAAACCAATAACAAAATGAAAGTACCCTCTTTTTGTCATACTGCTAATAATACAATAATAACATTGACTAATATTGTGTGTGAGGAGTATGATATGTCCTACTGGAAGTGCTAGCCACAGCAGATGCTACATTAACCGCCTAGCTAGCACATCTGCACTGCATTAGCCTCCATGGCTAATATTAGTATCAACTTTTCTGTCTTTTTCTCTTAACATTTTTGTGTTCAATTTTCCCCTTTAATTTAAGCAATGTGCTACGGGCCAATCAAAGATGAGCCATGTGCCACAAATGGCCCCCGGGCCGCACGTTGGACACCCCTGTTGCAAAGGGTGCCAAAACATGACGTTATTGCTTGTATTACTCTTCTGAGATAAAATGTATACAGAATCACAGTCCCAGACTCCTTAAATAACTTCCGCAATGTGACTTATATCCCTCTTAAGTGCCGCCAGTGCTTTTTTTGCAAAGCTGACATTTCAGCAGGGAAAAAAAGGCAACCAGCTAACCTTTTTGAACGTTTCATAGCCGCGTGAACTCGCCGGCGCTCGAATCGTGCTCACAAATGTCAACGAGCCGTGAGGAGAAACAACCGGGGGGGGGGGGTTACGTAAGCCATGACGGCCTCAGGTGTGTGTGTGTGTGTGTGTGGGTGCACATCTGTGTGGGAACTACTCACTGTCAACTCATCTCCCTTTTTTGTGCCTGGAGTAGCGCTGCTCTTTTTTCCAATAGATGCTATACTGGTTGGTAAGCGTGTTTGGTGGTGAAGCCAGGGAAAGGGGCCAGACATCCACCCACACTCACTCGTAGTAGTGCCTTTCTTCCATTTGCATCATTTTTCTTCTGCTGGCAACGCAACAACATGAAAATAGCCTGTTAGTAGATACAGGATCGTTTCTACTGTGCAGAAGTTTAGCCGCACTCGACTGATTTAATTTTCCGCCTGTCTTTGCCGGCTAACCTGCCTCGCTGCCATTGATGACCATGACCTGTTAGCCATTGTCGCCTCGCATCAAGAGACAGTCACAAGGGATTTTACAGGTGCCCGGATATTCTGGACAAACCAGGAACCAAACTCATTAATTAGACGAGCTTTCTAAATACAGCAATGGTGAAGATGAAGAAAGTCAGTGTGTGAGATGCTTTTTCAGGCTGAAGAGCATTCGAGTAGCCGTTGGGTAAGGGAAGTGTATCAGGTTACACAGGTGGAAACACCGCCCGAGCGCCAGCAGCGACATCCGACCCCCGATTGGTGGCGGCTCACGTGAGCGAGTGAGTCTCGTTGAGTCGTGACGTGAGAGCTGGCATCTCGCAGGCCTGCAGCTTTTGTTGTTTCGCCTACTTTATACTTCCTTCAACAGACAGTGTTTTAATAACAGCCGTTATTAGCATACTTTCAAATAACCCTCTGACTGTACGCCGTGGTGCCCTGAAGCAGGAAGTCCCGCCTCTGCAGTCTTATACACAAACCAGATGGATGTGAGGTGGGCGGGGGATTATAGCAACTTAATGGGAGTTTAAATGAAATTCCTGTTTTCCCTCAGCATTACTGGAGAGGAAGTGTGGAGGAATTCAGTGAGGAACCCCGCACGGGGAGGCACTGGTGGTATTAGAGGTTTTGTTTGTGTTTATAAGAGTTAATCCTACTTCTAACTTGAGAAGCAAAAAAGTTTGAACTTTGAGCCAGCGGATAGTTAAGCAACGCAGACCCATGATGCCGTTGGGCTCGAGGAGAAACTGCTTATGAGTCCAGTCTAGAGTGTTAATGTGTCACAGACGTCTAAAGCCCACATGCTCGTGATTAGTTCAGCAACTTGGCAACCTCAATGCAAACAAAAATGTTGTTTACTTTATGTTCTACATTATGCGTAAAAGACAAATATGAATATAGACAGTTGTTTCGGTTTTAAGGTTGTCTAAATGGACAGAGATGTGTATGTGAACCGACAGACATATTTTTACAGTATGTTTTTTGTGAAAGGACATAAACATCGCATTGTGCGTCCGGCTGTTTACATTTTTTTCTGTACAGTAATCCTTCGTTTATTGTGTTTAATTGGTTCCAGACTCGTCAGCGATAAATGCATTTATGCAAAGTAGGATTTAATATTAATAAATTGATTTTTGTTTTTTAGTTAGTGCATGGAAAACCAGTTTAGGACTTTCTAAGTATGTTTTTTAACATTATTAGAGACCGGTGAACATTAAATAAAACCCATATAGTCACATTTACACTCATACGACCTAATAGTAGTAGAGCTAATCAGAGAAAATGCGCCATTCAAGACATAAAGTTGCGTTTTAGCTGGAGTACGCTCACAACTGTAGCCCATCTTATGATGATGACTTTTATTATTATTGCTATTATCTTATTATTGCACCTTTTGTGAGATATTATAAAAGCCTGTGGTTGGCAATCAAGTCCAGTGCGTGTTACTAGGGACACTTAGTGGCAAATGTAGAGTGCAGTTTATCAACATCTTGTTCTGCCCTAAACTGCATTTGTATTTTAGTTCATTTAGAATATTTTTAAGCTTGAAAATGCTGAATTCAGGCCAAGATTATATTACGTTTGCTTAAATATGCATTTTTGTACTAAGAATAGTCCGTAGTCAACCACGAAACAGCGATGATTAATTTAGTTTTTTAAAGCCGGATAGAGGGAGGGACGACTGCATGTGAATGGAATGACAGATGTTTGAATGATCTAAATGGTCAAACAGATGGTTACATTACGTGTGTATGTGATTGGACAGACGAGCGAGTACATGTACAGGTGTATGTGAATAGACACAATGGAATATGGGTGTATGTGAAAAGACGTATCGTGACGTATACGTGACGTATACGTGACGTATACGTGAATGGACCGACAGACATGTATATGTGAACAGTTGTGTGTTCGTAAAAGGACTGACCAAGGTTTACATTACGTGTGTGTGTGTGTGTGAATGGACTGGCCAATGTTTACATTACGTGTGTGTGTGTGTGAATGGACTGACCGAATGAATGTTGACTTTCTCAGTAGAATATGTGAATGGATAGTGAGATATCAGCAATTAGAAAGTGAAATGTTACTTAAAGACTTTAAAAAAAGCACAGCAAGGGAAGGGAAAGTTAGTGTAGAACCCCAGATCTGTTAGAAGTGGACGCATTCTTTTAATAGCGGGTGTACTGGCATGTGGACTCCGCAGGGCCTCCAGGTCTCTGGCAGGGCTACTCCCCCTCTTGTGAGATTAAAGCTGAGGGGATTTGTCCTTGTCACCGTCTGCCCATCCCTCGCCATACGCAGTGTGACCAAGCGTGTTGTGACCGCCGTACTCGCTCTCGGCTGCCTGAATGGATTGCTCTTTTAATCTGGAAGAAGATTTGAAGTCCACAGGAGGAGTAAGGGCAGGCCCAATTAGAAGAGGGTGGGCGTCTAAAGGGTCCCTAGCAAAGATGGGCTGACGTGTGGGCTGCATTTCACCTCTGGAGGGGACGTCTGAAGTGGAGGTAATGATCATGCCTGCCTGAGGCTGTTAAAATGTAAAAGGGTGATTGCATTTAAGTGCTCTCCTGTGACATCTTCAGGAACCTTTGTTTACAACCTCTACATATCACCCAGGAGGTTCATTGGCGAGGTCACGTGCGTAAATCATTATTAGAATAACGAAGAAGTGTCATATTAGGTTATACGTCCACGAGAAGGTCCTCATCCAGTCAGAATCAACCCATCCAGAGATGACGAGTGGCCTTGAACTGGACACACAGTCCTACCTTTCGCTGCTAATGTACTGTCACAAAGAGACAACCATAGAGCCCCCCCTGTTGAGAGCGTAGCAGCATTATCATCCGCCCCCACCCAGCATGAACGTGCGGCTGCAGGGTCGTCCTCTGCGACCGGGGGAGGAATCGTGCTGACAGGCTGTGACGAGGCTCTTTTCGCCTGTCTTCCTCTCTGTGTGTCACTGTGCGGGGCCCAAACCGGAACAGGGGGCCCTGCGGCGCTGTGGCTCTACGCTGCCTGCATCACTGCTCTGTCCAGCGCGGGGGGCCTGTCGCTTCCTATCTCTTCTTGCTGCATCCTTGTGGGACAGTCAGCGCTAGCTAAACTTCAGATTTTTTTGTGGACCGATTCAGTGTAGTTTTATTTATATAGTAATCACCTCTCAAAACGCACCGAGATGCAAGCAAGCAAAAACAATACAAATGTATACCGTCATATGAAGGCTGAACAGCTCATTTTGTCGAGTGACTTGTTAACTTAGCCATATTGTACTGAGTAGCCATGACAGAGAAACCAACACCATTTGTGTTGGTACGCTTCTGATACGTTGCAGTCGATGCACACAGTGTGTAATGTGCCTTGCGATGAACTGGCGCTATATTTAGTCAAACTTAAATTTTCATATGCCCCAAGTTTTTGTATCATTCCTTTTTGGCAAAAGTATTAGCTAAAGTTTTGCCTCCTACTTAGAGTCGGGTATCATCGATGAGAACCGGGACTTACATTCTGATTCTACCGGGATTGTTCACATTTTTACATTTCGACCACAAGTTTCAAAGCTCAATCTGCCAACTGTGAGAAAAAGTCGCAAACACCAAGGAGGAAAAAGCGGCTGAAATGTTTGACCTAACTTCATTAGAAAAAGTGGTTGTCTCCGTGTCAGTGCAACAATTGCAACACAATGATATCATGAATGAAGGAGGGTGAAAGACCGACATGATTAAACACCTCCCGGATTCACAGTGTCAGAATACCAGAGTGCTCAGTCAGAATCAGGGAAGTCAGAGAGTAAATGAATGTTTGTCTCGCCAATGTAAACGAGGGTATCTGGATGCCCGCTGATGTGGAAGTTCGGTGTAAATAAAGAACAGGAGCCACGCCCACAAGATGGAAGCTTATTCATGTTCACAGCACGTCTCTTACCAAAAGTCAAGACACCTTCTCAACCCCACACAGCACACTTCTCACTTTCGATGCATCTTGTTACTTGTGCTAACACAGTAAGGGTGTCATATAGCTTACACCGACATCGAGGCAGCAAAGTTTACTAGGGCTAACGTTGTAGCTCAAGACTCATGGCTCATACAAACTTTTTACCAGTTTGGTATTCTGGACCCAGCTTTAGTGCATTAAGTGCCTGCAGCGTCACACACTCACACATAAATGGAAATCTTTTTTACTTTTAAAAGTAAATGTCTTTAGAGAAAGTGTATGTGTCAGAGTGAACTTGATAAAAAGTTCA
The DNA here is from genome assembly GCA_024372805.1 of Oostethus manadensis. Taxonomy (NCBI): domain Eukaryota; kingdom Metazoa; phylum Chordata; class Actinopteri; order Syngnathiformes; family Syngnathidae; genus Oostethus; species Oostethus manadensis. The sequence goes on from QODF01000102.1 coordinate 421,544, forward strand.
TCTATTTTCTATGCCGTTTATCCTCACTAGGGTCGCGGGGGTATGCTGGAGCCAATCCCAGCTGACTTTTAGCACACTCACATTCATACAATTTAGAGTCGCCAATTAACCTAACATGCCGGCGTTCTCATTTATACCATGCAAACTGCCTCTTAAAACCATCTGAATGAAGAATCATTAGGACCCGGAATCAAAACGAGGAATCAGAATTGGAATCGGAATCGTTCAAATTCAAACAAAACACTACTTGTACTTTTTTTTTTTTCAAACAAACTAGGCAGTTCGCCCTGTGCTGTATTATTCTACAAAATCAAGTAAGCAAAGTGTCAACTATAGTTATTATATATAAGAAAAATATATATTTTATATTTTTGGAACATATTTTAGGATTTGCATTATTTTATATTGGAAACAATTGGCTTGCTTTTTGTCTGACCTTTTGAAACAAATAAATAACGAAAACTGAAGTTCACCCTGTAAATTTAGTTGAATCAGCTTAATATAATGAGCACAGTGAGAATAGGCATGGAGAGGTGCAGTAGAGGAGTTTGGTGCATCATGGGAGATCCCCTGGTCAGTCTAGGCTGCATAACTAAAGAATGATTTAGGACAACCAGCGCTAACTATATCCTTCATCGTAGCTGAGAGGAGCCAGCTAGCTGAGGGCTTTTTGTATATTCCAGGCAGCACAAAGAAGACAGACAGTAAATAATGTCACAGCACACATGAGAGATGCTGAATGGACTCTCCTGTATCCTCTAATCAATTGACCCTCTTTTACAGCTTGTTAATTGGTCGCCGACTCCCTGCTGACACAGTGACCTTAATGGAGGAGAATTACAGCTGTCTCGTCATGCATTAACCTCCCCCCGTTGCACCCCTCCCGCGGGCCGCAGCAGCTGGGGGGTGTGGTAAAGTACACCCCCCATCACATGGTCAGGTGGCGTTGCGGGCAAAAGAATCAGAAGAGTGCAAACACTGCACCGTTTGCGACTTAATTAGCTCAAACGTAATTATGCATGGGAGCCAGAGTGGATTCTTTGCACAGAAGGTCACATGACGCTTCGGGCTGTTGGCCTCGGAGCTTTCAGATGCTTTTTTTCCACGTGAAAAGCACACACAAGAGCCAGTGTGTTAGACCCTAAAGAGAGTCAGACAGACACTGTTATAGGGGTATTCATTTAATTTGTAGCTGCAGTTTGTGCCGTGTCAGGCTGAAAGCTGTTTTGTGCCCCATGTTAGTAAATAAGAATAGGCAGCGCACTTCTATGCCACCAAAAAGAATCATTCCAAGTCTGGAAACACCACTAAACATGTTCCAGGGTATCATTTATTTATTGAGCGGCAGCTTATCTGAAATGCTTAAGCAGGGTGTGTAAACAAGGAAGTAGACAACATGGTTTTAAAACAATTATAGCAGTTTTTTGTTTGACATTATCACTCTGGCATCTGAGGTGTTATTTAAAAGTGTATTACTCCATAAGAAAAGACAAACACTGTTAATAACCTTCGTGTGTCTGGACCAGATGAGTGCACGGTGAATATTTCATGATGCCATCAGCTTTTAGGGATGTTGGGAGAGGGGGTGGGGGGCCTTTTCTAATCATCTGTGGCACCCGACTAATCTTGGTCTAAAACAGCCTATTAGGAGTCCTCCACGGCGCCACACGCTCTGCGAGGGAGCCCCAACAGTACATGTTTCACTTGTACCATACCTCACTCAGTTTTGTGTTTTAAACAAGCAGATCCTGATCTTTCTGAGCCCATGGACCAACTTGTGTTCTGTCACAGGCACAGGCACTACTTATAGCAATCTAATATAGTAATCTGAAGCTGTTGTGCTCTTGTCATTTACTGATGTTTAAAACAAAGAAAAGCACAACATGAATACTGACTCTCCATGGCTACGAGCTTATTGTTTGTTTTCCAGAGACAAGATGATAACAGCGTGGCTTGATATGTGTGTGGGTGACAGAGTGTTTTTACTGTCCACGGCGGGAATGGCAGCAATGTGTTTCAAAAGACCAAACAAGCAACTTTTTCCCCGCATACGTAAATGGTTTGGTTTTCATATGCTCCAGTTTTTGTTTTGTACAATTCAGTATTTGTACAATGTTGCACTTAACTAGTCAAAGTCTAACTCAAAGAAAGCTCCCCATGGATTGCTGACTTACTCTCTGTACATTTTTTTATTGAAAGGGACTGCTAAATAACCCACCTTGGGGCCAAATAATGTTGCGAGTGCCAGTCTTTTGATAAAGACGGTGAGAAGCACTATTGGATTTGATCTCGCCAGGATGTACATTAGGTCCAAATCAACAATAAGTTCCATCTGTTGGTCATTTCTGCATGTAAAACTATAAATCTTCCCTATACAATGTATTTTTAGTTAATATTTTTGAATATCTTGAACAGATTGATTGGATTTACGTTATTTCCTGTGAGAAAAATCGTCTCTCACCTATGGAATCACAGGAGTTCCAAAATTAAATGGAAATACACGTGGAAATATAAAGAGAATCAATAAAAAAAAAAACAAATGTAGTCATGTTATTTTTCCATTTTGTCTTTGCTCTTTCTGTAATGTCTTTGTTTTTTCCATGTTGCTTGTTTTTCCTGTTTTGTCTTTGTCTTGCTTTTTCTCATTGCACTTACTGCTGAGGAAAGCCAAAGACAAAACAATGAGTCATTCTGCCAGGGAGACTAGTCCAGTTCATCCAGCCTGTTGCTTTTCTCATCAGCTTCTATATGGACTCCATCGTGTAAGACGTTCGTGCAAAGGATGTGCATGGTGGCGTGATAGTCATGTTACTTCATGTCCGAGCCGTGCTTCCAGTCACCCACGCTAGAGCTACATGTAAACATAACTACTGCATAGACACTGCAAGCTGGAATTGTGTGATCAGGTATGGACTAGTCACACTGGCAGAATGACCCAAAAGCAGCGACAAAATGGAAAAATCAAAGACAATTGGGAAAAAGCCATGAAAAAATTGAATAATAATATGACTACATTTGTATATTTGTTTTATTATTGATTCTCTTAATATTTCCAAGTGTATTTGCCTTTAATTTTGCCACTCTTGTGATTCCATACTCGCCTTTTCGGAACTAATTAATGATGAAAACCGAGGTTTTCTTCATATGTTTTGGTGAGTAAAGTGTGGATGTGTGTCCGCTTAAAGGGAACAAGACGAAACAGCTATGGTTAAACAGCCCAGGAGGCTCAAAGTTCAGATTTGATTGAAGGCAGCATTCACGTGAGCCGGTGTTTACACGTGATAATCTGTGCTGACTCACACCACCTCCATGAGACTGGAAGAGATAGACGACAACTAAATGCAGAGCAGGCTTCTCTTGTTTGGATTGTCAACAAAGTTCCTTTTTTTCTCAGTCTTCGTGCTGTTCAAATTGAAATAAAATCCATTTCTGTCTCGTTGCAGTGAGGGCGTCTTCAAGTGTCCAGAAGACCAGCTGCCTTTGGATTATGCTAAGGTAGGACAAACATAAAGCATCCCACTTTATTAGGTACACCTGCACGTGCCAAACATGGCACAGATGTGTCTTAGTTTTATCGGCTCACAAGTGCGGGGTGGCCTCTTATCTAGTGCCATGTTTTATGGTGAGATTAAAGCACAATACTTTTAATACGTTTAACTTAACAGGTGCAGCAATAATGAAACTGACATAGAATGCAGTGTAACATTATATCTAAAGAGGTATCAGATGCTAAACAAATTCAGTTTTTGGACAGTGACAGATTAGTTTCTATACTTTTGCTTTTAAACCGACACCACAGGCGTATACTATAACACTTTAGAGCCCCTGAAAACGAAAACCTCGTGAACTATAGCCACTTCTCTCGGTGTTGTGTGCCTGGGGGTGGAGGCCCTGCAGTCATAGTCTTTAACTTGACAAGTGTGAGAGTGCACCGCGGCGATAAGCGCTCATTGTGAACTAACTGTGCATGACAGACTTTTGTCCACTCTGCAAATAAATCTTGTTGCTGGGTTTGGACTGAGGTTCCTGCTCTTGTACGGAGCCCTCATGGGAAGGTTGTTACACCTTTGTCAATTGTTGTCACCTGCAAACCCCTCTTTATACCAGTGGTGTCCTTTCACGGTCGTTGTTGTTTTATGTAGCCGTCTCCGTCTTAATGCGGGACAGACATCTGCGAAGACCTTTACACAAGCTATAAAAAAGTCAATATCACAGCCCCCTCATGCCTCTGTAGGTTTCAAAAGCAGTCCTTCACTTGGCTCCCCATCTTCCAAAAAAGAATGTGACGATGTCAGCAACATTTTGTCAGCTACCATTGCACTTTGTTCAGTTACATTTTACTGCGCGTGTTTTTTGTTTTATGAAGATCACTCAGGGAGCGCATATCGTGTCTTGGATTTAAACATTTCTATATTTACACATATTTAAAATTTGCATGTATGTGTTCTGATATCGATACCGGTATGTGTAAGATCACATTCTCCTGTTGTGGCGACTCGCAATATTGTTTTAGACATTCACCAAGTGTACACCAAGGGTCGTTGTGTCCACGTAGCTGTTGCTGAAGAGCTGCTGCTTGTTGTTGAGTAACGTGATTGGTGCCACCGACCTGTCTCGACAATCGCATCGACACATTTGATGACCCTCAACATGGATAAAAATGTTGACGGACAACAACGAGGCCGCGCCGCAACAAGTTAACTAGTTGGCTGTCTGCGCTGTTACCCACGCCCGGGGTATCGACACGTTGAAGCCCAGTTCCGACTTTGACAGGGCGTAACGAAGGATTTCTACAGTGGCCGCACTGGATGCTTTGACGACGGCCAGTACGGGAGCCTATAGGCCAGATACAGCACTTTTTAAAAATTGGTTACACCCAATACCTATATTTACCAATTTTACATGTTTGTGCCAATATTAGCCCACCAACATCCCTAACGTATGTATTTATTTAAATTACTGAAAAAGCTGCCTACATCCTTTTTCTGTTGATGTTAAAAAAATGGCAAACCGGTACACATTGAACACAGGAAGTGAACAAATTATTAGGAATAATGGTGAGAAGGGGTAGGATTAAATCAGTCAGCTCTGCTTCTTCCTACTCCGTTTTGGGCATGTTGATTTGTGTAACTGTAAACATGTTGTTACCCTGCATGCATGCTCAAAATAAACGATTGCATTTAAAATGCATGAGAATCTCAGGAAAATGTCTGATGGGATACACTGTGGTCCTCTGCAACCATGTATTGGGTCATTATACAATGACCTACATGTATAATGAATGAATTTAAAATGGAAAACCTACCAATACAATAAAAACAGCAATTAAATTATTAAAGAGTAAAGCAATTAAATTATTAAAAAGTCTGGTCTGTCAAGCGGTGTCTTGTGAGTAGAACATGAGCTTACTGTTTGTCTGGAGGGTCCAATTTGACATTTTGAGGAAGTGGATTTTCTCGTTTGACCGGCTCTGGTGTCAGCGTGGGGAGTGGACAGAGAGGCGAGTTCAGTGTGACGGCACATTGTTGCGAAGGAAGGATTTGGGGCGGTAAAGCGGCTCGGTGCAGCCATCGCAATTATTTTGGCAGACTGTCACATGTTGGTGAGGGAAGGATGTGTCCCAATTCCTCCCTGCAAATGCTCCCAATACTTGAACTCCACAACAAATTCTACATATGAGTATGTTTTTTGTGGAAGTCAACATCATAAAAAACTGTCACTGTTTAACTTGGGTTGTCTTGTCCAGATCTACCCCGACCCAGAGCTGGAGCAGCAGATCTTGGCGCTCCCCATCCGCTGCATCCACAGCGAGGAGGGCTGCCGCTGGACGGGACAGATGAAGCAGCTGCAGGTGAGCTTTTCTAACGTTCATCTGTTTGTTTGCCTTAACTGTTATTTCCCCCTCAGGTGCGCCTTTTGTACTATATGACTCTACTCACTTTTCCACTGGTAAAAGCAGGTACCCAACGGGCTCCAAGCAGGCTTGTTGATTACGTAAGACAACAAGAATACAGCAGATTCCATCCTGTTTCCATCGCTATTATCTACATGCATATTCGCAGGTTTTTAAAATAATAATATATTATATTATATATATTAAAAAAACAATTCCTAAAATTCTCAAAAAAAGGGGTGGTAACATATATATTAGCTATATGTTAGCCCCCAATGGCTAACAGCACTAGCACTCGCTTTAGTCTATTTGTGTCATTTCTACGTTACACAATTCTGCACTCTACTTCTGTGTATGCTACCGGCCCTGCCTCCACCGGATAAAGAGACTGTGTGACTGAGAAGAGTGTTCACTCTCTTCATGCCATTGTTCTATGGAACACATGCGCCAAGGTGCTGCAACCACTGCACCGAGTGAACCCCCTGCCTGCCTGTTTGAAGGTGGGAGAAAAGGATAACAGACAAATGTATTGAGCATTTGCAAAAGATCAATTTTCTTTTCTTTTATTGTGTGATTAAATGATTAATTTATTATCGTCCCAGGTCTAGTGCACATGGGACATTTTGAGGAAGCTTGTCACGCTTTAATCTCACAAGATCTCATAAAACCCCAACTATCATTTGTTAGTGGTCAGTACCTCTACATTTTACAATGTAAGACGTGGTTAATAAGTCTCATATTTAGGGCTTAGTTGGGACTTAGTGTCAAAAACAGGAATTTTTTCTTCCCTTAGTCATGTTTGTTTGCTTATTGTGGTAATCTACTGTACTCCAGTGTTCAAACCGACGTGTTCACTGCAGCATCATTTTATTCAGGTTCACGTTGCACTGTTTTTCAAGTGGAAAAAAGTATACGCCTCTTTTTCCTTTATGTCTAATGAAAAGTGTCTCTGTTCCCTCCCACAGGGCCACTTCTCCACCTGCGCCTTCAATGTCATCCCCTGTCCCAACCGCTGCTCTGTCAAGTTAACGCGCCGAGACCTGCCCGACCACCTGCAGCACGACTGCCCCAAGCGAAAAGTCAAGTGCGAGTTCTGCGGCAGCGAGTTCACGGGCGAGGCCTACGAGGTGAATATGTTGTTTTTCTTTCCTTCTGCGTGTCTTGTTACACCTCATCCACGTAAACAACCCGACACGTAATTTGCCTCTATGAAAAGGCCACTTTGTGAGGAACCCAGTAGGAAAAAGTGGCTGATGAAGCTCATGTTGGCAGAAGGAAAGCAGGCTCTGACTGAGTTTTTCTTTGCACACCTTGACACCCATCTTCTGTTTATTCTAGTTTGTGCACGCGGTCGACGCAGGGTAGTGTTGTTACATAAAAATACCCAGCGTTGCATTGATGGACTTATTAATAAACAACATATGTTCTGCGACTGATTAGTAGAGCGGGGGAGGAGTACTAAGGTGTACTTTTACTGGAAACAGCATATACTGTACATGCAAAATGTTTGGATTTATCATTGTGGTTGCAAAAAGGCACTGCATCATACTTACCGCTCTAGTAACAACCTCTATTCAATTCAACTCCAAGTTTCCTTTAGTTGCGGGTGCGCAATATATAAAAGTAAATAACCACTGGGGTCTCTAATTAGTGCAGAGTCAAAAACATTTGCTGTGGCCGAAGGCAACCTCTCGATTTTGTTTATTTTTTTTCAGTGAACACGACTATTAATGCTGACTCTGTGCTCCTTACTGCTATAACAACATTGCTTCTGTTGCTGCTCTTATACAACATACTTGTTAATAAAGTGGTCAAAGAGATCTACATTTTCCTTTTCACTTTCTCATGCACTCCAAACCTTTTTTAAAGGAAAACTGCACCTTTTTCTGGAATTTGGCCTGACATGTAAGGCATATGTAACACATGAACACACATCTTTCTCTTTTCTATCCGTTCTAAAGATATAAAAACAGATAAAAAGATACAGCTCATTACTGGGGCGTGCCTATAAAACCTTCTGGGGAGAAAATAATTCCAAAAAACATCAACACTGCTCCATTTACATAATGTTACCTACATATTAACCAAGCTACAGCGAGAGTGACATTAATGGCGTAGTGACACCATGACACACCACACTGGATAGCTCTAGCCGGCTAGCGACCAGCTTCACCACACATGTACTCACAGTGCGTCAGCACCACGCTCTCGACGCATCAGGCCACTACCGAAAGCTGATGCTTTGTTTTTCTTTTTGAGTTTGGACAAATTAACGCTACATGTAGCGTTTGTTTCTATGTTGCTATGTGAAATCAATGCCTACAGGAAGGACGTGTTGGTAATGCCTAAAATGATCAAAATATGGCAAAATACTGCAAGTATCACATGTTATCATGAATGCTGCACACGGCATGCATATAAAACCATAAAACCTTGCTGGAATGAATTAACATATCTTTAGAACGCACAGAAAAGAGAAGGGCTCTTCCTCATGCCTCACATAAAGATTGCTGGTCATTGGCAAAATTTAAAAAAAAACAACAACAAAAACAAGCTGTATGGTGTGTGTGTGACAGTTTTTTTTGTCTTTCTTGTGTAGAACCATCAGGGTGTGTGTCCCCAGGAGAGTGTTTACTGCGAGAACAAATGCGGGGCGCGGATGATGCGTCGTCTTCTGTCCCAGCACAGCATGGCGGAATGTCCCAAACGAACGCAGCCATGCAAGTACTGTGGAAAGGAGTTCGTCTTTGACACCATCCAGGTTAGTTTGCGCACACGTGCGCGCACATACACACACAAGTGCTCCAGATTTCCTCAACCATAAGTGTCTGCTTAGTTGCATTCCCTAGGATGTGTGACATGAAAAGGCATTTCCCCTTTGAGGAGAAGTGTTTTGTCGCTGTCATCCATCTTTAATGTGTCTGATAGATGATGCCGCCATTCACCACTTGCCAAGTCTGTGGCAGCTGTTGTTTGGTTCTCTGCCTCGTATGCTCATGTGACCCCAGGCTAACTAGACAGTCCACATCCCCCTACTCTTGCATATTAGTAATACGTCCTGGACAGGAACCAACAACACTTAGACCAAACATATCAGAGACCTGCATCAAAAGGAACCCTCTTAATTTCCTTTGCACAGAATCACCAGTACCACTGCCCCCGGTTCCCTGTGCAGTGCCCAAACCAGTGTGGCACTCCGAACATTGCCAGAGAAGACCTGGCTAACCACGTGAAGGACAACTGCGGCAGTGCGCTGGTTCTCTGTCCCTTTAAAGATGCTGGCTGCAAACACAGAGTAAGTCTCCTACATGGGCAGCATTTACATGGGTTGTAGATGTGTATCCGGGTTACACGCCATTTTTCAGCATGATCTACCCCTTGCTATGAAACAGGTAATCAATGTAGTTGATATCATTTAGTAATTCACAATTCAATTCAATATGGCAAAAAAGGTAATTACACATAATAGCTGTGTACGTAATCTGAGTCGTAAGCCAGTCAGAAATACCTACGTAGTGTTCATTAGACACGCAGTTCATGTACTAGTCCAGTTAGCATTTGATGCCAAACATTACAGATATACAAGAAATTCAAGTGATTATAGAAAAGACAACGTAGCCGAAGTCAAGGCAACATATTAAAAATGTTTCAGAAATGGGGACATTTGCCATTTAATCATGAAATGATAGTTTAACAAATGAAAGTGTAGAAAACAAGCATTTCTATAGTGGAGTTCAGGATGCAAAGCAATTACTATTCGTCACAGTAATCAATATTAAATATTAAAAATGGACTTTCAAAATTTTCATACAGTGGTTCTCTGGTCCTAGTCAGTGCTTCATACTTTCATGAGAAGATGGTGTTTTTAAACTCTGTCTAATTTCTGGTACAGTGTCCCAAACTGGCCATCGGGCGTCACCTGGAGGACACCACCAAATCTCACCTGACCATGATGTGCAACTTGGTGGGGCGCCAGCGGCAAGAGATCCTGGAGCTGCGGCGGGAGATGGAGGAGCTGTCCGTCAGCCATGACGGTGTCCTCATCTGGAAGCTAAACGACTACTCACGCAAGCTCCAAGAAGCTAAGCTGCGGAGCAACCACGAGTTCTTCAGCCCGCCCTTCTACACGCACCGCTACGGCTATAAGCTGCAGGTGTCGGCCTTCCTGAATGGCAACGGCAGCGGCGAGGGCTCCCACCTGTCCGTCTACATCCGTGTGCTGCCCGGGGAGTACGACAACCTACTGGAGTGGCCCTTCTCCTACAAGGTGACTTTCTCCATCCTGGACCAGAGCGACCCGTCGCTGTCCAAACCGCAGCATATCACTGAGACCTTCAACCCCGACCCCAACTGGAAGAACTTCCAGAAGCCCTGCAGCACCCGCAACTCGCTGGACGAGAGCACCCTAGGCTTTGGTTACCCCAAGTTCATCTCCCATGAGGAGATCAAGAAGAGGAATTACATCCGTGACAACTGCATTTTCATCAAGGCTTCCATAGAGATTCCCCAGAAGATCATGGCTTGAGATGTGGATGACTTTTAATCTGGAACACTTCGACAACCCTTTAGATACTTCCTACCTGAGTGTCTCATGAGACCTCCATGTATGACAGAGGAGAACTTGTCTGGTCTGCAGAACTTTCTCTAAACCCTCACGCAGTCCGCAACAAAACGCCTTGGAAATCAAACAGTGCCTAGAGTTTGAATATTGTCATATTTTTGTTGTTTTGGTTTGTAATCTACTGCACACACGTGTAGGGAAAGATAATATGAACCAGGGAGGTTCTGCACTTGGAGAAACCTTGGATGAAACTAAGAAGGGTGGGCAGCAGAAGTGAAGCCAAACTGCCTTCTGTTTACACGCTCCTATCCCACCGGAATGAACACACTTGAGGTCCAGCTCGATCCATTTTTCACCCTTTTTATGCAAAACGAAACAAGATGCAGACTTTAAGAGACCTGCTCACCAGGACCTGTTTCAAGGTAGCTGGACCATCTCCAAACACATCCTTGTGTTGTCCCCTATGAGGTTCTGCGTCTATTGTGGAGTCCGTTGTTGGTCTTCAGGGTCGGTCCGTGGGTTTTTTTTCCTGCATGGTGCGGTTCATTTGGTCTGGTGCGAACATGGTAGTAGAACCAAATCAAGCTCTGGTTGTGGGGAGAAAGTGATTCCATCCAAAACGAACTAACAACTGATCTGGCTTCTCCCGTTGTTGCGGTTCCTTTGAAACTGAGACCACCTCTCGTCTCGGTCCGGTTCCAAATGAACGCTGGCGAAAATGAGTTATAGGGAACGAGTTAACCTTGACTCCATCCAACCAGCAAATGAACAAATCCGATGGTTAAGGACGGACCGATGGACCACTGACTTACCGACGTTTAGCCGGTAGCATGTGGTCTTCTGATGAAGGGTAGCCGGCTACATTGTCCACGTTGTCAACGTTATCAACAACAGTAGCTCCTATTTCGCATACCAAACCTTCTTCTTGTTTACATTCTTGCGACCAATCAGAAAAGAGAGCGATCTTACCTGTCGCGATGCGTTGGCGTTTCACCACGTTGAAAGGAACTGCAGCAGGGTGGGATGGATCAAGTGGGACCTGTTGGAAGAAAGGTGCATCTGAAAAAGTGAAGGAAAAGCCATGTGGCCTTTTTATACTGTCGGATCTTGCATGAGAGTCGGGGGGGCAAACACATGCATGCTTCATGGACCACACATGGACCACATTTTGTACTGTAACCTTTTCTCTTGAACCCGCTCCCACCCCTCCTTGATGACTATTTCATCCACCCCATTTTTTAAAGAGTTTTAGGAATAGTTTTTTAAATTTTTGTTTGACACAAAATGTGAATGCTAATGTGGCTTTTCATAGATGTGGAATAAATGTGTTGAACATGTATTGTTTCACAGGTCTCTGCAAGTACGTGTTACCGTGTGACCCGCCCGTCTCCATCACAGCGCCACCTTAAGGGTGGAGGACTATAATGTACATGGCGCTCCCCATGGGTGTGAATACTAATGTAAACAACAACAAAAAAGCAGAAGCACATTCTGTCCTTTTCTTACTATACATAGAAAACTCCCTGATTCCTTCTCATAATACCAGCTGATATTTTACAGTCATTTAAAGAAGATTTTTGTATGATTCTGTATTTTTAAAAAAAACACAAAATCCTTTGCAGTTTTTGTTTTTTTTAACAAGCGCTTCTCAGTCGGAGAGTCGGTGGGGACATGGAGATTGATCTCGGCCGTGTGGAGATTCAATTTGTCCGTGTGTCTCACATGTTTGAGCCTCACGTATTCTGTCTGTATTATTTCCTCTTCAAAAACAACAAAAAAAGTATTTATTTTTAAGGAGCCGTCATGAGTTTACACAGACGGCGTGAACATTTTAATGTGTTGTTTGATGAGTGCTTGTTCATTTCTTAATTGAAATAAAATACCATATACTGTGTTTTAATTCGCAGTCTTTCATATGCGTTTCTTTTGTAACTCCCCAACATGCCACAGCAAATGTAGACCGGCTTGGTTCTGCAGGCCAGGGACCTCCCAAAATTCCTCGAATTATGAGTCAAACTGCAGGAATCTTTCCCACAATTCAACATGTGCCCACATCATTTAAAGCGCAAGGGAGCTCCACGTGGTGGAATCCAACCAGGAAGAATTTCCTTGTCTCATGAAAGGAAATACGTTTCGTAGATAACGGATAAATGTGTTAATGAGGAAAAAAAGTGTGATGATAACCATAGCACCAGAAATTAAACTAAAATGGTCTCGGCTCAGAGCAAAATGAGCAAAAAAATTTACTTCAGTTGTTGTCAAATCGTATTTGACTTCATTTTAGCTTTATTAGCCATCCATCCATTTTCGATTTCCATTTGCCGAATATCCTCATTAGGGTCACGTGGGTATGCTGGAGCCTATCCCAGCTGACTTTGGGCGGGGTACACCCTGGACTGGTTGGTTTTATTGGCCAATTATTAGTGAGACCACTGGAAAAAAAAATACTTTATTTTTAAAGAAAAATGCACCTTTTACTCTCATAGCATTATATTGTGTTTTGATTTCATTTTATATGTATAATATTAATACTCTTTAAATGCAACATTAAATTGTATATTTATTGTATTGGTTAAAAACGAAAACATTAATGCAACTTCAGTCTCCTGGCATTTTACTTCTTTTTTTTTTTTTTAGTAATTATAAATATTTTTGAGAAAAAAATTTTTGGTATCAAGTTATATATATTCTCCAAGTATATATACTGTATTTACATGTAACATTTATATATATATATATAGTTTATAATCAAATTCAATGTAACTTTATTGTAGCATTAAAAAATGGTTGCAATAATTAAAATATAAATTTTGGAAAAAAGTATACATATAATTTAATATCATATGGTTAGATTTTATCATTTAAAAAATTACAGTATTTAAAAAAATACATTATTCAGTCCATTTCATTGGCAACTTATCCTCATTAGGGTCGTGGGGGTATGTTGGAGCCTATCCTAGTCAATTGTAGGGCAGACAAACAACCATTCACACTCACACTCATACCTGTGGACAACTTAGAGTTGCAAATGAATCTAACATGTATGTTTTTGGAATGTGGGAAGAAACCAGAGTACCCGGAAAAAACTCACTCAAGCACGGGGAGAACATGCAAACTCTACACAGAGATGCCCCGCGGAGATTCAAACCCAAGTCTACCAGAGCTCCTGATTGTGTGGCCAAAATGCTAACCACTCGACCACTAAATTGTATTTATTTTGGTTGTGCTCATTGAACGCCAGATCCAAGTACAAGGAAAATGAAGTCCGAAGGTCACAAATGACTTTTTCTTTCCTTTCACACTTCAGGCTGTGAGATTTATGGAGATGAAGGCATCTCATTTTCATTTTGGGATGTGTCTCAGTCCTGCCTGTTGTGTTCTCATCGTGGCTGAGATGCACAAGGCCAGAGGAAGCGAGCCGGACGCCAGCTCCGCTTTGAAGCTTTGCCAGGAGTTTGCATTAGTTTGGGGCGATGGCCGCTGCAAAAGGATTTAGTGATGGGGAGCGAGGGAGAGGAAAGTAAGCTTTTACTGTCAAGGTCAGTGAGAGATCGCTTTGAGAGGACACTTAGTTTGGCTTCAAGTCATCTTGAAAAAGTATCATTTCTCTCTGCCTTCAAATGACACCAACATGTGTTTGCCAGAACACAACGGCTCTTTGGGTCTGCTTTGCTTGCCTCCACAAGCTTTGGCAAATCTTTTCAGGACAATCCACCTCTGTGATCGTTTTTCCTGACGTGGGGGTGCACCAACAGCATCCCAGTGACTGTAAATCTGTAAATAGTAACTGTTAATGACATGTTTGCTTGCAGTCACATGGCACCCGCTACGTGGCCTCTGCTCACATACACACCAGCACTCGCTCGGCCCAATGCCCTTCAAGTCCAACACGACGCAACTTTACCACACTTTAAAGTCGCAAAAACAAAACTGCATGACATGAGTCCAGAGAGCATCAAAGGATACAATTAAAGACGGAGACGCCATCAAAGGGTGCAAAGAGACGAAAACCCTAACCAGGAACTTCACATCACTTGTTATTAAAGTTACACAACACTGTTGTGTTTTTATTTTTTACAGGCAGGAGGGGAGGTCTTTTTAAGATACTTTCAAAGTGTAGCCTGGGGGCCTTTTGAGGCCCGCATCAGTTTTTTTATTGACCCGCAGTACATTCTAAAAAAAAAAAGAAATATCTGCAGTAAATCAACCAAAAAGGGTTTTAAAAGGAAAAACCTTCCTTCCTTTTAAAAAGTTTTTAAAAGGAAACACTGTAATGTGACAATAAAAAGTTGAGAATAACGTCTTGATATTATGAAAAATATATATATATAATTTAGCAGCATAAATTTGAAATAAAGAAAAAGTCATAATATTAGGAAAAACAAACAAAAAATAAATACAGTTGTAATTTTTGGAAAATTAGGTTGCAGAAAAAGAAAGTGTGAGAATAAAGTAACCCTGGGAGTACGACTCAGTAAAGTCATAAACATGAGGGGAAAAAATTTTAAAGATAAAAAGTCTCTGAAGACCGCACAGTGGATGAGTGGGTAGCATGTTGGCCTCACAGTCAGGAGATCAGGGTTTGAATCTCCATTGGGCATCTCTATGTGGAGTTTGCATGTTCTCCCCGTGCGTGTGGGTTTTCTCCGGGTACTCCGGTTTCCTCCCACATTCCCAAAAACATGCATGTTAGGTTAATTGGCGACTCCAAATTGTCCATAGGTATGAATGTGAGTGTGAATGTTTGTTTGTCTATATGCG
>QODF01000102.1:438228-470883 GCA_024372805.1 Oostethus manadensis
GGAGGCTGGGGAGTGTGATCCCCCTATAGTTGGAACACACCCTCCGGTCACCCTTTTTAAAAATGGGAACCACCACCCCGGTCTGCCAGTCCAGAGGTACTGTTCCTCCCGACCATTGTACAACTGCAATGTTGTAGAGGCGTGTCAACCAACACAGTCCCCCAACATCCAGAGCCTTTTGGCCTTAATATGACATTATTTTAATAATTTAATATTTTAACTTTTTTCTCTTAAATTCTTCAAAATTTCCAAAAATGTAACATTTTTTCTCAATATTTTGACATTATTTTTTGTAAAATTACTGCTCATCTTTAAATTTTTGCTGTTTCTTTAACGTTTTTTGTTGAATTGTATTTTTAGATTGTGCCGCAGGCAAAAAAATCACTCTGACCGCACTTTGAACACCCCTGTTGTAAAGCAAGATATGTAACAAATGTATTAAGACAAAAACAAATTCAAATAAATAAATGTTATGGTGTTTACAAACTTCTGAGAGCCATGTGTGGTCATCAAAAGAGCCACATCTGGCTCCTGAGCCATAGCTTCCCTACCTCTGAGTTAGCATGTTGGCCTCGCAGTCAAGAGATCTGGAAGACCAGGGCTCGAATCTCCGTTGGGCATCTCTGTGTGGAGTTTGCATGTTCTCCATAGGTATGAATGTGAGTGTGACTGCTTGTATGTCTGCCCTGCGATTGACTGGTGACCAGTCCGGGGTGTACGCGCCTCTCGCTCAAAAGTCAGCTGGGATAGGCTTCAGCATACCCGCGACCCTGATGAAGATAGGCGGCATAGAAGACAGATGGATGGTTGACAGGGGTTAGGGGCAAACAGGAAAACGACGTTTGTACGTTAGCATGAGTCGGGCTCCGCAATACATTATAGTGTATTTTTCAGGTGGGTTCTGCTTTCACTTTATTTTTAACATTTCTTGGATGCTTCAAACATTAAAAAAATGTTTTATGGCAACAGCTTGACCCTGGAACAGAATATTTCTAAGTATTATCTATCTGCGATTTAAAGCGTGTGTGTGTGTGTGTGTGTGTGTGAGCGAGAGACCTCTTCCACGCTGCTCATACAAGATTATCCAAAATGTAATCTCATTACGCAGACAGGCTGCAGTGAGCACAAGACCCCGGCCCAGCTATGAACATGAGTCGTGACAATAACAAAATCCCATCTTTGGGGCGCTTCTCTGGGCTCAGGTCTGTTTGTGAAAAAGCTCAGCGTCCACGTGGTCATTCCTTTATGACAACCAGCTGGCTCGTCTTGAGTCACAGCTGCATTGCATAAAAACTACGTCGTTAATCACGCAATCTGCTCCCTATTGATTTATGCACCTCACGCACGTGCAGCCAGGAAGGCGATTCTCTTTCAAGGCTGGCCAGCAGAGGGTCAAAGGTCATTCATAGACACCGTGGCTACCTGCCAGGAGGCTGACAGCACAGTCGGATCAATTTCTGCTGGACATGATGGGGGTTTGGCTTTGGGTGGGGGTGGCATTAGAAGTATAATATAGTATCATATAGATGATAATAATATAGTATAATCTATATCTATAATTGTATAATCATTTATCATGAAAAAATCTGCTCAGCACCACTGCAAACTACAACTGTGACAATAAATATTTGCAATATTTGCAGCATAAAAATTACCTATAAAATTAAACATGCAGTTATTATTTTTGTTTTTTTATGCCAAACTGGATCACAGAGTCTTGTACAAAAACAGCTGTGTTATTTTGCGGCTATCATGGTAACATATAATAATTAAGAAATCGATTACAAGACATTAAGAAAACACAAATTGTGACTGTAGTATTCCACACTGGCCACTAGATGTCAGTAATGCTTCAGTGAGAAAAGCATGAGATATGATCGCCGGAACAACAGGCTTTTATTGCAATTTTAAATGATCTCACGACAGACACAATAATGATAACATCGTAATTATTATCATACTAACAACACAAGCTACTGCTGTGGCCGAAATCCAGCTAAAACTAATCTCTGGACCCCCAACGTCACTTCCTGTCTCGCACTCACTCTGCTCCCCTGGGGAACACATTTACTACACGAGCACAAGTTTTATTTAGGTCTTCAGTGCTAATTTTATTATTTATATGATTATATGTAAAAAAAGGTGACTATATGGTTGTTGGCTCATGTCTAGAGGGCTGTAATAATGTTAAAACCTGTACTTAGGAGATCGAACACAGGTTTTCCATGCCATAACTATAGAGCCCTATGATTTCCGTGTTAGAAGAATCGCGGACTTGGCCAAAAAAATGGGAATTTACTGTTAAACGCAACGATTGACATAATGTGAATGAAATGGTGTCACCGTGAGGAGAAGGAAGGTTTGTAAAGGAACACTAAACCGCCTCCTCTCAAAATTAACATGTTGAAATAAACACTGGTGAAAGTTGGTGGAATCGCCAGTACCGGTATATTTTCACCGCCTCGTGTTTTACCGCTTTAATGTTAGGAGTGTTTTAAAATGCCTTATGACGACGTGCAGGTTCTGAGTGAAAGAAGACAAGAAACACGCTTATTTTTGCATCTAGCTCATATTAGCTGTCAAGAGACTTTCTCACACACAGAATATCTTTCCGGCCTTCAAAATAAAAGTGCCGTTTGCCATATGTCATCTAACTGTAAACAAAATAAGCATGTCATAAAAAATATCTTACATATGAAGTTGGAATTGCATGACTGACGACATCTTCCTTAATCACAAGCACGGACTTAACAGTTTGTTAAATATTTTCTAGCAATGTGTGCATCCCATTCGAAAAGTTAGCTACATCCATTTGTCAATTATTGGGCTAATTTGTACTTTGATGTATTGCATCAGTAAATGTAAGTTTTGGGGTTTTTTTGCATTTGATTAACACGCCTTTTATTCACTAACCCAAAAATTACACACACTATGCTGGTAAAAGGCCCTATAACTATGGAAAAATTCCATTTATAAATAAGGAATTTATTACTTTGTGGAAATTCACTTAACTCAGTCATGTCAGAAACCAATTAATTGCAATAAATGAGGGATTACTGTATATGCAAAATAATATGAATAATAATAAAATAATAATATCCTTGCACATTTTAAAAATAGCAATGATTGACTGGCGACCAGTCCAGGGTGTACCACGCCTCTTGCCGAAGTCAGCTGGGATTGGCTCCAGCATACCCGCGACCCCAATGAGGATAAGCAGTATAGAAAATGATTGGATGGATGGATGCTGATAATAAGTGGCTTGATTTACGCTATTATATTTTATTTTTAACCTGTATAGAAGGTAATAATGTATGCTCGAGAGGACATTCTATTCATTTGTTTTGTCATTTGATTTTGTTTTTACTTACAAATAACAAAAAAATATTTGATTTAATTTGGTCCTGAATGCCAAAAAGAAGAAAAAAGGAGAAAAAAGGGAAAAAATGTTGAATATGTATTTTAACATTATAATATCTCCATTCTACCATAAAAGCTGCGTCTTTAGAATGGGTGTTGTCACAGTTGCACAATCCTCTCACTGCTGCTTATCACATGTTGTCTTGTGTTTGTGCATACAAATCTCTTTTTGCCTGACATTGTGACTGAGGATAAACTTAACCCCCAGCCAGCCTTTAGACTTTAAGTAAAGCCTTTCTGTGCGCTCCCACTATGGAACCCATAATCCAGCCCACGTGGGGCCAAAATAGAAATAACGTATGGTTTTGGGCTGTATTTTTAAAAAGTCTCATCCATTGTTTTTGAATGTACATTTTTGTGATGGTGAGCCTGAAGATGAAGCAAAGACTTGAATGTAGGGTTGCCAGTAATTCCCAGAAGCCGGTTGGCCATGCTTATTTTGAGTACTACAACAATACAATAAAAAATGAATCTGCACCACAAAGCACTAAATAAAACCTAAAGTCAACTTTTTGGCCTGAACTGGACTCAACTATGACAAGAAATTCAAGAAAAAGAGAGAAAAAAACAATAACTATTTATTATTGTAAAAATTACGCTTAATGTTTACCTTAAAACAGGGGTGTCCAAACAATTTCTACATATTGGAAAAAGGCCACATATTGAAAATCCAGGCATGTGGGGGACCACTCATATTTATACATAGATATATATAGAGAGATATATACATATATCTCTATATATATCTCTCTCTCTCTATATATATATATATACATATATATATATATATATATATATGTATATGTATATACTGTATACACAGCTTTGTGTTATTGTTAGCTATTCGTGTCAGCATTTAAGATTCATGTTTGCTCTATTTTTGCTGCGGTTATATTTTGGTTAAATTGTATTTCTACAATGGGCCAATAAAAAACAAGCTGCGGTGCGCAAATGACCCACAAGCCGCACTTTGGATAGGCCTGCCTCAAAGCTACAGTATCCCCTCATTTTGAGCTAAAACTAGCTATTTTTAGAGTCCTGCTGATGGAATTTTGTTTTTAAATGAGGAAAAAATACTACCTTTGTTACTGCCTACTGCAATTGACTGGCGACCAGTCCAGGGTGTACCCCACCTCTTGCCCGAAGTCAGCTGGGATAGGCTCCAGCAGATCCCGCTACCCTGATGAGGATAAGCGGCATAGAAAATGGAAATGTTATTGCCTATCGATTCTCGATCATTTCATTTTGTGGTCTATAAAAGCGGTGGATGTACCTGCACAACCCCCATGTTTTGGGAGCGTGAGCACCCACGTGTTTTGTCAAACCATGTTGCACAATAAAAACTTTTATGGCAAAAATTTATAAAAATTTTCTTTCTTCTTGGTAATTTTTTTTGTAATATTCCATTCCATTCCATTTTCTTCCGCTTATCCGGGTCCGAGTAGCGGGGTCGGCAGTTTAAGTAGGGAAGTCCAGACTTGTTGTCTCCGGCAACTTCTTCCAGCTCCACCGGGAGGACACCAAGGCGTTCCCAGGCCAGCTGTGAGACATAGTCCCTCCAGCGTGTCCTAGGTCTTCCCCGGGGCCTTCTCCCGGCTGGGCATCCCCGAAACACCTCACCAGGGAGGTGCCAGGGAGGCATTCGGACTAGATGCCTGAGCCACCTCAACTGGCTCCTCTTGATGTGAAGGAGCAGCGGCTCTACTCTGAGCTCCTACATGATGGCCGAGCTCCTCACCCTATCTCTTAGGGTGAGTCCAGCCACCCTACGAAGGAAACTCATTTCCGCCGCTTGTATCCGCAATCTTGTTCTTTCTTTCATGATTCATAACTCATGACCATAGGTGAGGGTGGGAACGTAGATCGATCGGTAAAAGAGAGCTTTGCCTTCCGGCTCAGCTCTCTCTTCACCACGACGGTCCGGTACAGCGACCGCATTACTGCAGATGCTGCACCGATCTATCTGTCGATCTCACGCTCCAACCGTCCCTCACTCGTGAACAGACCCCGAGATACTTGAACTCTTCCACCTGAGGCAAAACCTCACTCCCAATCCAGAAGATACAGCCCACCCGTTTCCGACTGAGTACCATGGCCTCGAATTTGGAGGTGCTGAGTCTCATCCCAGAAGCTTCACACTCAGCTGCAAACCGCTCCAGTAAACGCTGAAGGTCACAGCCTGATGAGGCCATAAGGACCACATTGTCTGCAAATAGCAGAGACGAGATCCTAAGGTCGCCAAGCTGGACTCCCTCAACGCCTTGACTGCGCCTAGAAATTCTGTCCACGAAGGTTATGAACAGAATTGGTGACAAAAGGCAGCCTTGGCAGAGGCAAACGTTCACCGGAAACAAGCTCGACTTACTGCTGGCAATGCGAACCACGTAGTAGCGGGCCACCAATCCCGTACTCCCGGAGCACCCCCCACAAGACACCACGAGGGACACGGTCGAATGCTTTTTCCAAGTCTACAAAGCACATGTAGACCGGTTGGGCAAACTCCCACATACCCTCCAGTACCCTTGTAAGGGTGTAGAGCTGGTCCGGTGTTCCGCAACCGGGACAAAAACCACATTGCAGCTCCTGGAGTAGACTTTCCCAGGGAGGCTGAGGAGTGTGATCCCCCTATAGTTGGAACACACCCTCCGGTCACCCTTTTTAAAAATGGGGACCACCACCCCGGTCTGCCATTCCAGAGGTAATGTTCCTGACTTCCATGCAATGTTGTAGAGGCGTTGGGCAACCAACACAGTCCCCCAACATCCAGAGCTTTGAGGAATTCAGGGCGGAACTCGTCTACCCCCGGAGCCTAGCCACTGGGGAGTGATTTAACTACCCCAATTACATCAGCCACGGTGATAGAACTGTTTTTGTAATATGATTTTTTTTATTTCCATAAAAACTTTTCCCCCAACCTAATATTCCAATGTATACATTATATAACACATTATATAACATATATTTTCTTTTCTTTAACTGTAATGTAATTTGTCATCATTTCTTTTTATAGAAGTATTATAAAAGGTTTTTTCTCATCAGAAAAAGACAGTTCTCTCTCATATATTTTGACATTATTTTTGTAAAATTACAGCAAATTTTTTCAATTCTGCTGTTTTTTTCCACAGTTATTTTCAATTACTTTAACTTTCTTTATGCAAATTTTCTTTTTCTCTCTAACTATAACTTCATTCCCATAATATTTTGACATAACTTTTTCCACCAAATTTTCCAAAAATTACAACATTATTGGTTTTGTTTCTCATATTATGACTTAAAAAAATATACTGTATATAAACTTTATGCTACTAGGATGACGCTATTTTTCCTTGTAATATTACAACGTTCTCGTAAAATTATGACTTTTTCTTTTTAGATTATCACTTTAATCTAAATATGTTGACTTTATTCTTGTGAAATGACTGCTGATTTTGACATTTTTGCTGTTTTTTTTCTTAGTTTTCTTGTTAAATTCTGTTTTAACAGATGGCCCCCAGGCAAATGGCCCCCAGGCTGCACTCTGGACACTCCCGCTTTACATCTTCAAACGCCACGATGAATGTATGCTTCCATTTGACAGTGGATGACATGCATCCATCCTGTATAATCCACCAGTGCTCTAACACCGCCGTCAAGATGACTTTAATCCTATTCTGACCACTTTCATCATAACCAAGACGATATTGAGATTAAATTTACCCGTGTCCGCCGCAATGTGACCGGGAGGGGAATGCGATGGCTGAAGCCTTCAGATGCGCGGGAAGCAACTGCAAGTGATCTCTATGAGTGTAAATGTGGATTAAACACAATAAACACTGGCTTGAAATGTTACACATGCTAATACTGATTCGACAAATCAAGATCAGTTGTGCATTGTTTGCTTGCAGTGACAAAGCAACATATATGGGAATTCTCAGTTAGACCTCATTTCACTGTGTCTGTCCAGAAGAGAAAATGACAAAAGCACCAAATCTTGAGCAGATGGTGAGATTATCCTCTAAACGTGGCACCATGTCGCCTCATGGCAACGCTGCCTTTTTAAAGAAAGCCCAAGCAGTGGGATGTGTAAGTAACTGCTGAGAAAACCAAACTGCACTGAGCAAATCACAAAACAGAAGAATGAGGATCCCGTGTGTCTAGTTCTCTGCATGTGGCGCTTGGTAATGGTATAGACTGGAGTTTTATCCAAGTGGAGACTCGGGGCAATTTGGCAAAAGTGGGGGCTGTGTGGAGTCTTCAGATCCCAGAGCTAAGGCACAGCAATGTGTTTGTTTTTGTCACGTATCCTCAGATGGCAAGAATGTCCAAACATACACACAGAAATGAAATAATACCTTTATACATTTTCTATATTAAAGATGCAAAAACTGGCAACTACTGTATTTGACCAAAAACATGGACTTAGATGAGTGCTGTAGGTGACTGTAGGTGTAGTGATTAGTGTAATATCTTATTAATAATGAATTATTACAATTTTCCGAATCTGTACAGGGCCAATAAAAAAAAACATCTGCAGGCCAAACGGGCCCATGAGCTGCACTTTGGACACCCTGGTCTGAATGATACCATGGAGAGGTAGTGCAATGGCTCTCATACGTTTACTGTATGTAGCTGCCTTCCAAATGATACAGTGGCAATCATTTGTAATGGAATGCTTCATGCTTCCAAATCCTGCCATGGGTGTCACTGTTAGTGTAGTGTAGTGTGTTTACAGAACTCGCCCTACAAACTGGACCATAGAAGGCATTGGTTGTGAAGTTGCTCACATCGATGACTTGTAAGCTATGCTAATGGAGTCATTTTAGAGTAGTAGTTCACGTAGCTGACTTACAAAGTCTACCATAGAAGTCCCTGCCCATGTAGAGGTTTGCATAATTGACTTTCATGCAGCTATGTTCCAAACTGTTCCAGGGGAAGCATTGGTAGTGTGAAGCTTCACATAGCTGATAAACAAATTCTACGTTGGAGGACATTGGTAATGGAGTAATTCACATACAGTGGTGTTTGGCCTGCTTCCTGATTTCTTTTTCTGCATGTTTATCACAATTACACTATCTGTCAAAAGTTTTACAACACTTCAGTTTCTATGGAGGAACAACCTACTGTACATGTATCCACAAATTGCTTTCTCCAGTCCAATGCTGTTGACAAGGGTATAGTATCACAGTGTGTTCCAAACACTGTTTTTATGCAGACAGAGGAGGTAGGGAGTACTCCAAAACTTGAAAAAACCATAAGGAATTAGTAGCACCTCCATTTCTGCAGAACAGTTGAAATTGTTGACCCATTTGTGGTACACAAAACAGGAGTTTTTGTATAATTCTGAAATATGCATTGATGGCCAATAGGGGTTGGTCAATAGTCCGAGGATTGTGGAGAGGCAGTGGAACTTCTCCTTGACCTGCTCTGGAAGCTTCTCGTTCTCTTTGTACCTGGTGATGCATGAGTTTTTGGTAACCTTACCCTTTTTAACCCCTGGCACTTGATCACTTACATTTTGACCATTTCAAGCTAATTAAAACTTAAATGACTTGAATTTCAATAAATAACTGGAAAAACTGGGGTGTTCTAAAACTTTTGATTGGTATTGTAAGTGTTTCAGATAATCAAACAAATGTAATTATTAGTCAGTGACAACACAACTGAAGACAAAAACGTTTTATTCTTAAGGAAAAAACGAAATCCAAACCCACATGGCCCTTTGTAAAAAAGTGATCCCCCCCCATACCCCCTAGAAATAATAACATTTCTAAAGCTTTGAGACTCCAGCAAAGCACAGTGTGAGCCATTATCCACAAATGGAAAAAGCAAGAGTGGTGAACCTTCCCAATGGGGCCAAAATCGTCCACAGTGCTGTAAGTTATCACAAACGCTTGACTGCAGTTGGTGCTGCTAAGGGTGGCCTTTGTCTTTTTCATTCATTCATTTTCTGTACCGCTTATCCCAACCTGTTATTAGGTTTAGAGTAAAATCACTTTTTTATACAAGGACATGTAGCTTTGGATTTGTATCTCTCTTGTCATTGCCTACACTTTACATTTGTTTGATGATCTGAAACATTTAAGTGTGACAAACTTGCTCAAAAGTAAGAAATCAGGAAGGGGTCAAACATTTTCCTGACACTGTAGCTGACTCTCAAACTGCACCATGGGAGCCTTTGCTGGTGTAGTGGTTCGCACAGCATGCTGTTATGTAGCTGCCTTCTAAATTGTGCTACAAAAGTTGCCACTAGTGTAGCAATTCACAGAGCTGTATCACGGGATCCACTGGTAGTGCAGTTGTTGATATAGTTGACTTTCAAATTGTACCATGGAGGTGATTGGCAGGGTAATAGTTCACATAACAGTTTTTGTTATCAGTATCAAAAAATAATTGATGCCCATTTACTGTCGACCAATCAATGGACTGCAGTGTGTGTAGATTTACTGTTTAGGTCCCGTACCAAAACGTGGTACAGAGCCATCATGCTTGCTAACATAAAAACTGAAGTGTAAACGTGGCTTATGTTTACAAGCAGCACAAAGCACTGCCCCCTCCTCTCTTGATGTGCATTGCCACATGTGTGCAGCAGATCCGGTATCAGCAGAGCTTCCCCCACAGGCATCTGCTGCAGGCGGAGGACAACACATGCAGCCTCCAGGCAGCCTTTCCTCCTCTCACGTCTCTGATAACCTCACATCCTGATAGAAGACATGGACAAAAAAAGCCTCCATTCAGCTTCCACTGGTTGTTCTCCGGGCCATCTGATAGCGACATTGTTGTGAAGAGCATCGGTGAGCAGAATAGAGCGGGGCGGTTGCCAGGGTGAACGTGCTCCGTTACGCTAAGATGGCCCCTGATTGGCCGACTCTGGGCCAAGGGAAAGGAAATTCTGCCAATTGGAAACAATCTATATTTTGTTGCCAGGCCGAGCTGCACTGATGCAAGGCTGTCATTTATTGCCATTACTTATTGATTCCTCTTTGGGTTTCAGAAGGTTAAGTGACACTGAAGAAGTAAAACTAAAGGTTTATTATTATAGGCTTTCTTTTGAACCAATACAGTATATGCATACATACATACATACATAGATGTATGTATGAACGAACACAAAAATACATGTATATGATCTAAGTTCAGTTAAATTAGGTAGCAATTAGTACTTTATATACACAGTACCTAGCTTGCAAGGTGCTAGCTTTAGCATTTGAGCATTATGATTATCAGACCAAAATTTAGCACTTTACAACTACTGAAGCATGAAATGTTCCCATGTTATCATAAAGTGAGCTTCGCATGGCTCCGCGTGGCCAAATGATATCACTTTTGCAACCACGGCCATTCCATTTTCAAACCAAGCTGTCTCATGTGGGAAAACATGGCGGCCGAGCAAGACCTCATGTAGCGGAGGTTCGAAAATACTAACATCTCTATGATTCGGCTCATAAAAATCACCGCAATCAACACATTGTCAATAATTTATTAACCATCTCCTTTTTCTTTTTTTCTTTTCTTCCTAACCGCGTTAGTTTAAGGTCACGCTTGTCGTCGAGTTGTAAACAACACTGCTGTCTACTTCTACTATGGTGTATTGTCTTACGCATGCCGTGGATGCCCTACACTGCCCCCCATCGTCTGGGAAAATAGCGTATTGACTATAAATGCTGCAAACGTTGTCCCTGCCTGACTCCGCGCGTCTTAAACCCAAATTTAAGGTATCTACGCAGGTTGCTTACATGCTATCTATTAGCATTGTTAGCATATTGTTAGCATATTTTAGTCCTAGGTCCTAGGACGAAAATATCACTTTATTGAAACATGCTGGGTGGAGAAAACATCAGTGTTGTATGACTGGAGAGGGTCCAGATCAAACAACACACTAAGGAGCGCCTCCCACCTACTAATTTGTCACTACATGACTCGAGGAGCCCGCGACCCTAATGAGGATAAGCGGTATAGAAAGTGGACGGATGGATGACTCGAGGAGCAGAGTCTCCTCCCCCTCATAGCGGCAAAGATTTAGTCCTCCTCTTCCTCAGAGACGGAACACATCTGGAGCCAGAGCCACAGGGCCCAAACCCGGCGCCGACCTAACACCGCAAACACGTTTGACTTAAAACAGAGAAGACGATTCTTCCAAGAGAACCTTTTGTCTTTAAACCAACGCGAGGAAGCACTCGCTACAAAAAGTCACAAGACTGAAAAATCCTGTTCAGTGAAGTGCTCTTAAAAGCTCCTTAAATTAATCCTAAGAAATGAACCTCAGCAGACACCAGGTCCTTTCTCGCCTCGTGCATCTTAATTGTTCACGGCTTTTCTAATCCCGCAGTCCTCATGTGGGATCTGATCCAGTCTGCCTGCTACTGATTAGGGCCACGTGGGCTGAGGCTGAAATCTGCGGTGGTGGCCGGGAGGTTTTGAGGGATGCACAATGATTGTCCCAGCTTTTCTAGAGTGCTCCAAACTTGTGATTATTGCTTATTTCTGCTGAAATGAGTGCTAATAACAGATGTGTGACTGCTATTTGTGGAACATGTGGCAAAGTGAGAATGTAGACTGGGGAGGGACTTAAGAAGGAACCATAAAACTATGGAGGATCAACCATTCATTAGCATTTCAGCCATTTTTGTGTCTAGCTATTTTTTTTCCCATCTTCAGCTATTTTCTTAGTCAGTGTGAACATATAAACTGTCCTAGCCTTTAGGCCACAAAAACACACATTCACATGTCCGTACCTCTGAGGATCTGGGGTTCTTAGGCTTAAACTCTTGTTTTATAGGGCATTGTTTTATAGGGCAACTAGTTGTTAGGTCCCCTGGTTGTTAGGGCCACAAGTTCTAAATGCATTGGATTCTAAGAGTCACTGGTTCCTCAGGCCACAAATTGTTAGAGTGTTGGCTTCTTAGCATCACGGTTTCTTAGTATCAGTGGGTCTTAGGGATATCAGTTGTTAGGGCCAAGTGTTGTTAAGGACTCAACATTGATTCTTGGGGCCTCCAGTTCTTTTGATTTGTAGTTGTTGAGGCCTTTTTAGGGCCGATGGTTCTTAGCACCACTGGTTCTTAGAACCTCGGGTTTTAGAGAAACCTGTTTTCAAGGACCATTGGTCCACTGATTTTTAAGCCCTCTGGTTACTAGGGACCCATGTTTTGAATCTGTAGTTCTTAGGACTGCTGTTTATTAAAGAGGTTGAGTTCTAGGGAATACGATTTTATAATCCGTAGTTTTTAGGAATATTGGTTCTTAAGATCGCTTCTTACCACCCTGGTAATTAGGGACACCAATTCCTAAAGCCACCGGTTAGAGCATCCAGCTGTAGCAGGTCTTGAAGAAGAAGGTGACAGGAGACGAAGGTCATCAGGCAGCACCAGGCATTATTGATGGTCCACCGGGGAGCCTTCCATCACCTAGACTAGAAGGTCTGTCTTGTTGTTTCTTCATTGCTGTTCTCACATTTCAGTCACATGGAGCACATTAGCACTGAGTGGCACTTTAGCTGTGAGGGAGTCGGGGGGACGCCACCGCACCAGAGACGGAGTGTGTCTGCTTTGTTTTCTTTACAAACACAATATACATTTAGGACTTGTTGTTGCAAGACGCTGCCCATTCACTGCCAGCGAGGCCTCAGCTTGTATAGCTGTCTGAGGAATGTTGCTGGAATTTCCTGCCCATTGTAGCAACACAGGAGGAAACCACGCCACAGGGATTTTATATGGTGGCCACCAATCACACTATTACACTTCTAATGGGCTTTTTTAAATTAATCTGGCAAGGCTAATTATTTTCTCTGGTGGTGACTTGTTGCTAGGCAGAAGTCATAGGGCTGAATCATCACTGCCCAAATCAATCAATAAAAAAAGTTATATTTTGCTGAAGAAAAAAACATTTTATGCAATAATAGTAAATAATTTCTTTGTGATTCATGTACATCATGCAGGACAACCTGTCCCAACATAAATGCTCTGGTATAATGTCAAATTTATTCTAAGGCTTTACCATAATCTTCTTCAAAGCTTCAGAGATGTGCAAGATGGCTATTGTTTTTCAATTTCGGAGTTGTAGTAATTTTCTGCGGAAAACAAAAACCATATTGATTTTGACTATTTTTATTTTATTTTTAATACACAGCTCTATAGCAAGTTTTTAGGGTTTTGTAATCTCTTCCCTTGTACTCAGTACAGAGGTCAAAGTACAATCTAAGCTTTGGAACAAATTATTACTTTCTGTGTTCTGTTTCTGCGTGGTCTTGTGAGTTGAGTGTCGCCATTCTGATTCTCACATTCCATTCGGACAGACGCACACTTTTACAAACAGGCAAGGAGTGAAACATTAAACCTTGTCCAACACATAGTAATACGCTGAGTTCACTTACGGGCGACTACAAGAATAATGGTCTGCAAAAACACGTGTGAGATCGAAACTGCAGGAGGGTCTCCCACACAAAGTTGCAGTCAAATGCATTGAAAAGGCGTGAAACATTCACTGTCTAGTTTTTTTCTTCACTTGACTATTTGCACGCGTGATTGAAAGTTTAGGAGAAACATTAAAAGCCTCAGTCCAGCTAAATTTGGAAATAAAATGCTGTTATTTCCACCAGTGTCTTTAGAAGAAATAGAAAAGAACTTTTCTCTGCCATTTTTCTGTGGGGCTTGACAAAAATGTACTTTTTTTGAGAAATACATTATTTAAGGAATAAAATATTGTCAAAATCAATAACCAAATTTTAAATATTGAAAAGTAAATTACTTGAAAACAAAAAATGCAATACTATATACAAAAAACATTGTGTCTAGAAAGGAACTGTTTTAATGATTGCCTCCTGCTTGTATACATTCTAAAAACATACTAAACCTACTAAAATTCATACTATTGTCAATGGATATATATATATCACATGAATATTTTTATAGCTATATTAAAAAATAAAATACAATATAAAATAGCAAGAAGAAATGTAAAACAAACCCCCCAAAATAGTTAAAATACTTTATTACAAAATAAAATAAAAATAAATATGCAGCGGCCCCTAGTTTATAGTGAGTCATTGGTTCCAGACCCAACTGCGTCAAATGAATTTCTGAAATAGTTAATAGTTAAATAGTGCAATGTGCAAAAGTCACCTGGGACAGGCTCCAGCAAATCCTGCGACTATAATAAGGATAAGCGGTATAGAACATGGATAGATGGATGTTAATAAATTGAATATTTTCGTAGTTAAGAGCGCAAAAAAATGGTTTTTGACTTTTTAAACACAGTTTTAACATTATTAGAGCCCTGTAGATATGAAATAACACCCCTATAGTCACCTTTAAGGGCCTATTATTCATTGTTTAGACCACATTGCAACTCTTATGCTGCAGGGACTCAAGATGGCCATTGGCTACCTAATCAGTTAGACTCAAATTTATTTCTCCTACAGCTAAGAAGCCAAAAACCTGGCTGGGAGAAAAAACCCAGCCTATCATGGTGGACAGGCCACAACTGACTTCATGCAGTGTTAAGGTAATTGAATGTAAGGTAATGTCTTAACCTTTTGTGCCATTACTGCTGCCTAGTGAGCAGAAAACTACAAATCAGTTGTATTTCAATATGTTTTGACTAATAATAGACCATAGTCTATAACACGAAACCACAATCATTATTGATTTCTGGAAAAAAAATACATTTTAGTGAAGGAGCGAACATTGACGGCGATATTGCAAAGGACAACTGCATACAACTGCTATTGTATTTTTTTTTTTTTTTACCTGTGACAATGTGCAAGCCTAAATTCCCTTTTGATCCAGCATCTTGATTATTCAGCGATGTCACCCTGCGTCTCTCTACACTGCATATTTAACAGCCAGTCTGGACCCACAGAATGGATAACCATGTGTGAGGCTGCTGTGCAGTATGTAACAGTATGTCGCCTCGCGAGAATGTCAAAGGGGATGTCTCACTCTTCCATCATCCTTTAGTTCCAGCCGGGCTGGTAATATTAGCAGCATCTTTCTTGTCTCTTTCACACGAACACGACGTGCATGCGAGGGAGGAAAAGAGCTAATTTTGAGTGCTTGACGCCAACTCTTCGAAACATGGGGCGTGACTCATACATGTTCTCTATCTTGACTCTGTCTGGGGGGGGGGACGGACGCAGACACAGACAGTAAAGGTTAACCATTACTTCTACCTAAAACAATCACGCTGTCTTATTATACCCAATAACTGACTCATAATTATATGCTTCGTTCACAGCTCTAACTATCTACAGCTCTAACTACTATTGCCTGACTCATATTGCATTACAGTATACTGTGCACTTACTAAAACTACTACAATTATACATAATACTATATTAATAAACATTACACTACATTAATTTCTACAAATAGGTATAACATATGTTATAATTAAATATTCTATATACTGTATGTTTTATGGTATAATAATATTTACATTAAATACATCTATGTAAGTTCATATAATGAATTGCGCTATTTGATGTATACTTAAATAATATTTTTAAAATAAAGAAGAATGGGTTAAAAAAGAATTCATTACCCCAGAACAGTTACCCTTTAAGATCAATAGGGTTTTTGCCTTAACATTGCTCTAACATTTAACTCACAATCTTTGACCCTTTTTTTTTTAGGTCATTATATACAATATGGAGTAGGGACGTCATTGATTCATAATCAATCAGGGGATAATCGACACCTATTAGCTTCTGCCTTAGCAAGACATTTTTGGATAATGGACAATAAAGAGTTAGCAGGTCCAACATCAGTGACATCTGACCTCACAAATGCTCTTTATGTTCACGTCCTTATGTTCACATCCTGCCAGCTCCGACACATGATGCATAATGGGGAGAGGAACACTTTGGGAGCACGCCTGTCGCTAATAAGTCACAAGGTGGGCCATCGGTTAGCAATGGCCTTGAGCACGTGTTCATTTCTGAGATGAGCGAGCCCATTTGGGAAGGTCAAGAACTGCCTTTAGGAGCATGGCAGGAAAGACAGATGATAGGCAGAAAAGATGCTTCACTCCTCAGGACACATTCATATGGGCAAACCCGACACAGGCCATGTTTGCACTCTATAGTCACAAGACGGGTGTCAAAGTCCCGGCTCTGTGGCCCGCCAATCCCTATTATGGTTATCAGTACCTTTTGTTGTGTATAGTTTTCTTATGTCTTTATTATTGTCAAAATATAGCCGCTACAAACCTCTACCAACGTTCCTTCTCAGTAAGTCGAGTCACCGTTGTGCATGTCATTTTGGGGGAGCTCTTTACCAGAATGGCAGAAAATTGGGCGGAATTCACAAAAGAAGAAAAAATGAAAGCAGAAAAATAAACAAACAGAATGAAATATTAGACTCGGCCGGCAAAGTGTAATGGAAAGATAAGCCAGTTAAAATCAAAGGTTTGGACTCACTTTGACTTTTGTATGCAATCACAGGAGTGCCAAAATTAAAAGGAAATACGTGTGGAACTATAAAGACAATCAATAATATAAAAGCAGTCATTTTCTTTTTCCATTTTGTCTTTGCTTTTCCTATTTTGCCTTTGTCTTTTCCATTTGCTTTTTCTCATTTGCTCTGCATTTACCGGATGGCTGAAGCTGGTGGCAAAATGCTTACTGCAATTTTTCTGACTGTGTGGAATATTTCCATTTTTATCTAGAGTCCTTCTGATGATTTCTTTAGTGCAAGGTAGTCAATGTGATTATTTGTGAGACGACTGAGGGCCTGAATTAAATGGCACGTTATGTTCTGCTCTATTACTTAAATTTTTCTGGAGTATTTCCGGTCCTTTTTGGAGTCATTCTGATTATATGTTTTAAGTCCTGCTGTCTTTAATTACATGCAAGAAGAGGGATCACATTAATAAAATGTCTTGTGTCTTGTGCTGAGGGTTTGACTTTTAGATCATTTTGAGTCTTTGTATTTTGTTTACTTTATGAATCGTGTCTGTTATTATTAAAATTAACCTACAAGAAGTGATTGTATCGCAGTCATGGTTAGTCTCAGTTACAGTACATTGTAACCCAAGACCACATCTTCCAATCGTGCCTAAAGGGAAGAACTGGGCTTGGCACAGGTGTGGTTGAACTAGTGCAAGTACGCCTTACTCATATAAGATGTCGCTTTGACTCACAGATGGTTGCAGAACTGTGGACAGGCAGGGAGGTCCCACACCTTTGACCCCATCGGGATGCCTATTCTCATATGGGGGGTGTGGTGGGGAAATGGGGGAGGGGGTTTCCCTGTAACTTAAGGAAAAAGGGCTTTTGTTAGGGTACATATGTTGTCCCAACCTGCACCCACCAGGACTGGTAGGCTGGTAGGTATACTACGTCAGTGGAGATTTACGTGATGTACCAGATATGATTCATGTACATCATGCAGACAACCTGTCTCAAATGAAGACATGTCACGGAACAATTGCCTTGTAATCTCTCTGGTGCAATAGCTAACAACGCATCTGAGTTTTAATCCTCACCCACGGTACAATTTAAAAAAAACACAAGATTGACAGCAATTCAGATCAAACACATTGTGGGAGCTGCCGGCTGTCCAAATACAGTGTTACCTTGACTTACAAGTGCATTAACTTACGAGTTTTTCAACATACGAGCCATCTACACCTTATTTTATTATAGTTTAATACAATTTTTACATTATTGAGTGTAGAAACACATTATTCTTATTCAAAAACGTATAAACAATACAAATTGGAAAGGGTTTTGAGGGCATATGAATCAATTAATGACATTTACGTTATTTCTTATGGGGAAAATTGCTCTGACATGCGAGTAATTGAGTTACGAGCTAGGTCTGCAAACCAATTAAACTCGTAAGTCAAGGTACCACTGTATATTAACTTAGATGTTTGATTTATGCATTAATCATTAGCTAATAATTATGGCACTCAAGTGCAGACCTCCACCAAGGCCAACCATCCTAATTACAGAGGAACCGCATTATAAGAAAAATTCATAATACAAACTGGGCTTTGAAGATATTTCCGTCCCATTTAACAAAAAAATATTCAAAATACAAAAATGAGCTGATGGAAAGTAAGAAATATCCCACTTGGTGCTTAAAATGTAACAAAAAACATGGCAGACAATCCTAATATGCTGTTTTTTTTAAATTGAGCTTTGTTTGTGAGTAGTTAACATGACAAATAAACTATTCTGTTTTTTCTCGCATTTACAGATATATCTACACACCAATCGCCAAGGCAAAGCAGTAGCAGTAGCAGAAGCATAAGTTATTTAGATTTATTAGTCTCAACGTTTCAGCTTTTTCTTTTTGCATTTTGTGTTTTAGTTCAATTTTCCCCATTTTCCCCCGTTTTTTTGTACAATTTGTTGCAGGACAGTAAAAAAAATGCTACGCGGGCCGCACTTTGGACATGCCTACCATAAAGCATTTTTTTTTAAGTAATGCTACTCACTAACAATCAAACGAATGTTGTTTTCTTCATGCTGTGTACATAGTGCAGGTAACAATGTTGCTAGATGTAAACATCTATTGAGAATTTATTTAAATGTTATTTATAACCACTCCTTGACTTGTGAGTTTCTCACACAAAAGGCTGTGATGGTGCTGGTAGACCCTCACAAGCCAACAGAGCTCTTTCAACACACAGCTAACATGTCACCAGATACAGGAGCCGCAGCATGCAGCTGAAACATGGAGAAGGAAGAGGAAGCAACCCGTCACAAGGTAAAGTGGCCCCTGGAGCGGATTGATAATATTCCACCTTGTCACTCAGCTCACACAACCGTCTGTCTTTGTGTGCACGATTGTGCGAGTCCATCATTTTGTCATCGTGTGCGTCGCAGATAAGCAGCTGTGCTGAGAGATTCAACACAGGAAGTGCTGCAGGAAGTCCCTCAGTCCATACAGGAAGCGCTGGGTGTGTGCTAACAGTGCTAAGCGGAAACGAGCAACGGATAAGGACAAAGGAGAGGGAGTTCCTCAATCACCTCAAGGCACGTGGACCATGTGTTTGAAAATCGGTCGCCATGCAGGAAAAGTACTTCCTGTGAGCGGTATAAAGTGTTATTTTTACGACAATTGTACTTTTTAATCATTATTTTATTGTCTATACTGTTTTTGTTGGCAGCCACACAGATCATTCAACTTTGCATGAGCCCTTTTAAGGTCCACTGAGGCCGGTCCGATTCTTGTTCAGAAGGGCATTCGGTGTAAAAACTAAGGCGAATCAAATGTGTGACTGACTTGCTGTAAAGAGTCCAGAAGACAAATATATTTATATATTTATATGCTATCATTTCCGTGTATAAGACGCTACTTTTTTCTTAAACTTTAAACTTAAAGAGCTAATTTATAACTATGTCCTAAACTTGTGACATCTCCAGTAATTTAGAACTACTATTGATTGTTCAAATGCTGTGCTGCTCACGAATCAGTGAGGAATTGGTAGCTCTTTCTTTGGCAAGAGCCAATTACGAGCTGTAAGTGAACTCACAATGAGCTTGTCAACCCATTGGAAATCGCTGAAGGAAACTCAATATAACAATCTGACTCACGGCGTCATATAAGAAATCATCACACAGCAACTTAACTTGCAAAATGTAATTATACAAGACTTGTACCGATACGAGTGTGGAATAATAAACAACAAAAATCTTAGCAGTTATGATAGTTCTTGTTTATAATTCTACACTCATTGGTATTTGTCTTGTATATTCCATACATACCTTTTATGTGTTAAGTTGCTGTGTGATGATTTCAGCGTTCTTTTGTAGATGACACTCTGATTCAGACTGTTATGATGAGTAATGAGTACCTCCAGCGATTTCCAATGTTTTGATCAGCTTGTTGTGAGTTTTCTTATAGCTCATGATTGGCTCCTGCCAACTAAAGAGTTACCTGTTCCTCACCAACTCACCAACAGGATGCCTCCTGGACGCCTTCCTAGGGAGGTGTTCAGGCCACGTCCAACCGGTATGAGGCCTCTGGGAAGGACACGCTGTCTCTCAACTGGCTTAAGAACGCCTCGGGATTTGCCGGTAGGAGCGGGACGACGTAGCCGGAGAGAAGAAAGTCTGGGCTTCCCTGCTTAGGCTGCTGCCCCCGCGACTCAACCTCAGACAAGCGGAAGAAAATGGATGGATGGATACTATTAAAAGTAGAAGAAAAATTGTCTACTATTACTTGCAGGTCTTGGTGGTCTGGGGTGGCGACCCCCATGTTGCAGAAATAGACAGGTGCATTCTACTGCATTTTTGTGTCTACTTGCATCTGTTGTCGTGCTATAATGTGAGCAATGTCCCGGCTGTGTGACTTTCTGTGAATTCCCAACTCTCAGTTAGCTCGTCCATTGAAGCTATTTTAGGCAGAGGCCTTGACGCCGCAGTGCATTTCTACTATTGTAATTTCACCATGACTCGTCAAATGAGTTACAGCTTTACACATTTTAAGTGCCTTAACATCTGTGCATCAGTCATTTAAATTGCTTTATTGATGCCCTTTCATATGAGATATATCTTCATATGGCTTGGTGTTACTGGATCCACGATATCAAAACAAGCTAGTAACTCTGCATGGTGTGAGATTCGTACTGTGTCTTTTTCCACCTGTGTGGCACCTTTTGCTTTGGCGTGACCGAGTGTCAGGGTTCCAAGGTCAGGTCCATTGCTCTTTTTTCTCTTTTCTTGCTACTCTGTCCCTGGTGTCATGTTCCCTGCTGGACGTACATAAAGCAGACTCAAAATATTGCACGCGTTCACTTTCTTGGCAAAAATTCAACACTCAAAAATAGCAACCCCTCCATTCACTACAAAAGATTCAGCACTTAAGAAAATGACTGAGTCAAGAATGTAAGACATGCCTCTTAAAATACTTACACCCTCCCTGAGTGGTAAATTTGTATTATTCTTTAAATTGAGCGATATTGTTTGTGGAACCTATAAAGGTTTTTTTGGGGGGAGAAAAAAATCAAAGTTATTCAAAGAAATGTAAAAGGGAGAAATATCTTACTTAATATTATCTTATCTTAATATTTTGTAATAGAAAATAAAATAAAAAACCAAATAAATAATAATTATTTGAGTTTATAATTATTATAAATAATAATTAATAATAATTAGTATAAATAAGACTTACTTAATAGTACCACATGTATTAATAAAAACGATACATATACTGTACTCCAAAATGTTGGTCATCATCCATCCATCCATTTTCTATGCAGCTATTCCTTAACCTGGTCGTAGGGTTATGCTGGATTATTTTTAATGTTTTTTTAAAAGTTTTATTTATTTATGTAAGGTATTTATTTATGTACAATAATAATAACAATCAAATAATGATTCAAGGCATTAAATATAACAATATTCATACAACACACCATGTGAATTCAATATGAGGCAAGACAAACATATTTTGGGTATGCTTTTGTAACTAAGTATGTGCGGTTACAGATCTAATAACGCATAATGATAAATAATAACAAAAAGTAAACATTTTCGACCGTGTATCAAAGTGCAGCATAGATCTTAATTGAATTTTTAAAAAAAAGTTCTAAATCCTAGGTTCCCAAAGTGGGGTACGCCAATTGTCATAGGAGGTACGTAAGTAAAACTGAAAAACAATTAGCGCCTAACACTCACAATTACAAGTGTACCTGAACGCCTCATAGTACAGAGCACAGATTTAATTTATATTGATGTTTCAAGCCCTGTACCATGAAAAACCTGACAATGTATGCGTGTCAGGATGAGAGTGAAGATTCCACTGAAAATGAGGCTTTATCCCTGCTTGCATGTATTTCTGTACTTTAGATACTGCTTTATCGGGTTTTTTAATCTTTCCCTTTCAATTTGGCATCAAATGAATATGCAGAATTAAATCATAGCAAACGCAAGTGGACAAAAGTGAAGCTCAAGTTCAAGCCATTCAAACAAAAAGATCCCAACATCCAACTGAAATAACCAATACTTATGTAGATTTATATCTTATCTAACTATCAGTGCTCATGTAAAATTTTTACCAAAATTTGACCATGCAAAATACACATTTTTGAACCAGAATTACTTGCTTACTATACAATTAATTATTAATTATACATTTTTTAAGTATGCAGAAGTAGTGGCTACATGGCTTCAGATTAAATGTCTGAAGAGGTATGTGACGCGAAAAGTTTGGGAACCACTGTTCTAAACGTTCTGGTGTAAAAACGCAATGAATGCAAACACAATGTAATCGTGTACTGTGGATGTAAAGCTCTCAGTGTGTTGTTAACCTAGTCCTCTGGTCACATGAAGTGCTGCCAGAAGTAACCTCATGAGCGGCATAATAATGTGCTGGCTGACGCACGGCCGTGCCGTCGGTGAAGCAGAGCAGTAGCTGTCCAAAAGCCTAGACCCGCTCTTAAGCGATAACATGGACACCACTCATGGTGAGCCTTTACACCAGCCACTCTTCTGTGGACCCCAACATCATGTTGCGCAGAATAGGGAACTAGCAAGGAGAATGTCTTGAATGTTCTGTGTTGACACGCAAATAAATGGCCGACTGAATTACCGCCTTCCTGAAATTGGAATTATTCAGCCGCTATTGAAATACTTTTAGGTAGGACTAATCATTTGACATGGTTGTAGATCAATTTGTAGTGTGATTTAGAACAACCAGTGGTTGAAGCAGCAATGCCAGCAGTACCCTACAGCACCATGACAGAGGAGTCCGGGCACAGCAAGGGAAGTCGACCACTGTAGCCGCAAGCCAAATATCCAGTGTGGAACTAACTTAACTACAGTATCCCATGGACATGTCGTCAAGGTGGTGGCACATTTTATCCTTCAGGTGGCGGGAGTCGAATGGCAACCAACTTTGCGGCGCATTTACCATACCTATAATGTTGGGGTGTGGCCCAGATTTACGACAACTGGATGGCCCGATCTCGTGACAGAAGCCGATCTTTTCCAATTCAAAATACAACTGATCAACAGCCGATACCGATCCTGAACATCGAATCGGGACATCTCTAGTTTCAACACATCAAAGCCCAGTTCTGACTACAAGAACACAGGACGTGAAAAAATATTTACACAAAGTGGACCTCAACACTCTCTCATGTAGAAGGAGCAATATGAAGGACAAACTTAGTGGTTTTGGATCATACCTTTGGAACCGGTAACCAGCCGGTAACTAGTTGTTACTGGCGGAGAAGAAGGCAGCTAATTTTTGACCTCATGACTACTAACACAGTCTTGGTCCTAATGCAAGTGGACTGTAACAAGAAGCAAAATTTTAAAAACGATATTTTTAAAAATACTATTTTTGCGATTGCTGGTCTTTGCCTGAGGAAAAAAATGAAAAATATGAAAATAATCTTGCGCTTTTACTTATTTTTATTTTTATTATTATTTATGTATATTATTTTTTTATTTAACAAGACAATGGACCGGGTCTCTAGTTTAGGAGGTGACAACGCTCTGTAGCGCTATTTGAAAAATGCTGTTCTAGAAGTTTATTGTGGCGGCTCATGATTGCATCTTTGACATGCCTTGCTCTTTATTTGAAGGCAATGAGCCATAAACACTCGTCATTAACACACACACTTTTCTATTTCAAATGGAACACACGACCAAACTACACCACACAGACTACAGTATGCGAGTGCACAAATAACACCTGTACACTAATGCAAAACTATACTGGCATCTACAACCCGCAAGGCATGCTGGGTAACCTCACGGCAGCTATGCTATACACGGGTTGCCGCTTGCCATGAAGGGTTGATAGTGGGTCCTGTAGCAAAACCTGTTGAGAACCACTAGTCTATATGACAACAAACTACGTTTTAGCATCTTTTGCTCACACTAAATGAAATAGCACACCTCGTCAAATTAAAAAAATAATTCAAGTGTAGTGTGATTGCCTTTAATCAATCATCTGTGCGTAACAAGTGTTGTTTGTGTCTTCGCAGACATTGTGGAACATTTAGTTTGCCTCTGTGAGAAACCATCTCATCAGCATGTTTAAAAGAAAGAACGTAAAACATCCACACGTTTGGCCGACTGTCTGCTACATAATCAATCACAGAGCATTATGAGGAGCTTAATCTGAGCTTGCGATGTTCTTCATTTGTGCGTGTCGTGTCAGAGAGCGCATGATGTAGCCCGAGCTTCCTGTCAATCAAGTGACAGCCGTGGGAGGGAAATACAAGAGAGCGAGAAAATAATCCATCACGAACATGTCAGTTTACATGGCGGGGCGTCTTTTGAAGACAACACTAAACATCTGTAGCACAATAATTTCTAGTACAATAAACCGGTTCACTCATTGTGAAACCACTGAAGGCGTGTAAAGTAGACGCTGGAAGGTTGCAAAAAAATGGCCACATGAAAACAACAGGTGGCGCCATAAACCTGAACCGTAAGGCTATTTTATTTCAGCCAATCTGAAGCCTGAAGAAAGTCATTTCTGGAAAAGGCACAAACAACAATAAATTAAAATAAAATAATTTTAGAGAAATATCAATTTACATGTATATAAGTGGCATAAAATGTATATAAAAATATGTGCTAAAAATATACAATAATTTTGGTTTTGTTCATTTTGAACATGCATAATAAGTACTACTGCATTGTAGTAGAGGTGGGAAAAAGTCTACATTTTGCAAGTTTCAAGTATGTCTAAAGTCTTTAATCCTAAATCTCACATCAAGTCTCAAGTAAAAACATGAATTTACAATTCATCCATATGTAAATGTATGTAGGCTATCGCTTACATAGCTTGTGGTCAATTAAATCATGGGTGATGCCATTGTGGGACCTTTACAAAATATAAAAAATACATATTTATATATATAGTATAATTTGTAGTAATTATAATACAGTTATTTCATGTTAAAAAATACCAAATATTATCAATATTATCACAATATATTATAATGTGTCATCTACCAATAAAAAAATACTGT
Organism: Oostethus manadensis; assembly: GCA_024372805.1. Lineage (NCBI taxonomy): Eukaryota > Metazoa > Chordata > Actinopteri > Syngnathiformes > Syngnathidae > Oostethus > Oostethus manadensis. The sequence goes on from QODF01000102.1 coordinate 463,570, forward strand.
ATATATATTAACTGAGAAACGTACAGAATGTCATTCACTCAATGAAAATTAAAATCTCGAGATGTCAAACTCTTTCTTGGAGGAGGTATGGCTCAGGAGGTAAGGCATGGCTCAACTCCCCACCTGAAGGTTGCGGGTTTGATTCTCTGTCCTCCTGTGTGGGTCAGACATTGAACCCCAGTTTCTCCTGATGCTGCGTCATCAGTAGGTAAATTCGGAAACAGTGTCAAAGCGCTTTGAGTACCTGAACGGTGGAAAAGTGCTATGCAAGTGAGAGACTATTTACAAAGACAAAACAAACATTGACTCAAACTGCTCCTTAATCATTCAGAGTTTCGTCGTCAGGGAAAATACCCCTCAAAAGGACGCATAAGAGTGGAAAAAAAATGTTCCAAGTGTACACTGTGTGTTTTGTGTGGACTCCGCGAGCCACCAGCTCGCCGACACACTGGCTCTGAGAGGAACATGTGGTTCTGATGGGCTCACGTGCAGGAGGCAAGGCCAGTTAAAGAGCCGGTACACTGTGATCTTATTAGGCTGCAGAGCAGCAATGAGAACCATATGCTGCTCTCATACTAACGCTGCTGTTTTCATGCCATTAACAAAAAGACATTAATTTTGTGCGGGGATTGAACTCTTGCAGTTCTGGCTGTCAGAGTAGTAGTGAGAGACATTTATGCCGCGTGGGCCCAGCAGGGAGGTTGTAACGCCGTACTGGTGTCTGTGTGGGAAGACTGCTGCTGCTGTCTAAGCACACCTCCATGTGTCTATCTCGCTTTCTCCTCGCTGCCACCGCATTCCACAGGCGACCCCGACAGCCAGACGGCGGTCAGCTCTCGCTTGTGAGCTCTCCCATCAATGTTCACGCTGGCCAGCGGGTGACTGCCTAAAATACGTTCACAAACCAGTGATGACACACAAGACCATAGATTGAGCCCAAGTACCACCACCAGGTACTCCTGGCTCTGCCAACACCTTCGTGTTGCTTCTCTATGATGCGTCTGTCAAGCGTCGTCAAAAGACAAGTCGCTTTACTTTATTTTAGTTTCATTGAGGCTATCCCCACATGGCAGGTTAATTCCGATTTCTTTGCTCATATGCAACCTGTGTCGGATTTTTCATGTCAGCGTGAACAGCACAAATCAAATTTTTTCAAATGCGACCCGGGTTTCATTAGTATGTGGATGGGATATGTATGCGATGCGACTGTAATATGAACACTCAGGTTGCATATATGCGACATATACACTATGTCATTGAAACGCATGTATTACTGTGATTATCGAGACTTTAAACCAATGTAGGGAGTCATGGAAAGGCGTGGTTTATCGTGCAAAACTTAAATAAAGGTACTCACCGATGTATACTTCAGGGTTTAAAATAAATCATTAAGTTATTATGAATTATTATCAAATTTAGCTGACACAATAAGTGAATTTGCATATAGTATTGAATCGGTACCAGCCTGAATTTTACCCAGTATCGAATCATTAATGAAATCAATGACGATTCAAAACACTGGAGCACACACTGCAGCAGTCTTTACTTGCACACGGAAATGTGAGTGCTGTCGTGCTTCTGTGCATGCACGTCACTTTCCAGACGCTTTGCATTCAGATAACAAGTCACATTTGTTTGATAATGTGAACGACCACGTAAAAAAAATGGGATTTTAAACAATCCGAATGGGGCATCATACCCTGCAGTGCGAACGTTGCCTTAGTCTCAATATACACTAGGTAACTTCTCTTTATACTTGTATAATAGTTAAGAATGATAAAATGTCCCTCCAAACAGTGTCTGGATAGCTAATAAAGCTTTTTTGGATGGTGAAAGTCAGACATGAGATATATCAAGCCGGAGCTCATCCTTTTTATAAAAACGATCCACATTGTCACTCCCCTGTGTTATTTCTGTCTGTTCTTAGGCACGACAGCGTAGATAATACATAATGCACGTTATCATTCTTCCCCCAGATTAAGCCTAAAAGGGTACAGGGGGTGGATTTTGCGTCCCTTCAGAGGGGCTCGGTGGGGACTCCATAAAAGCTGAATGGGCCTAAAGCAACAGGGCAGCCCGTGCTGATGTGTTGTGACATTGTTGTGGTAGATCTGCTCTACTGTGAGCAAACACCGAACGGTTCACACGGGGTACTTCATTATACTTCCACTAGTGTCTGTGGAATCTTCTATCGACTAGTCCAACTTTCGAACGGGTGGGGGGAGTCGTGATTTGATCCCACTGTCATGGAAAGTAACCCAAATAGCTGCACGTTTGGCAACAAAGTTTGCCCAAGATTGATGGCGCTGCCTCAGGGGTCTGAGCCACGTCTGGCCAATATAACACAATTCCCATTATGTGGTCTCATAATAAACTGTGGTTAAATTATAGAGAGGAGTGGGGGTTGCTGGGTGTTAAGTTCTCCCAATAGTCCCGTATTGCAGTAACTTCAAATTATAATTGCCCATGATTGGAAAGAGGTGATGTCATTGAAATGAACTTCCAATGAAATAAATGGAGAGGAATGCAGATAGCGTGAAAATACGCCCCCTAGTGGCTACAAGCAGTACCCGGATGACATCAGCGATATATGATTGGGTGCTTAGTAAGCTAAGAGGTCATGCAGTGACATCATTGACACTTTTTTTTCTGTACATGACCTCACGTCATGCAAAAAAGCTCAATATCTATCTAAATGCTGTAAATGCAAGGCCTGTACATAACACCTCTAGTGCTGACCTCATGCTAGTGACTTCCCTCGCTCTCTCCAGTGGGGCTGAGCGCATGTTTTCTCAGGCCCACGCCGTGTGGGAAACACTCAGCATTCCACACCCACTTGTTGACCTCCTCAAACCCTCGCCATGCCTGATTCCTCGACATTAACTCGGTCACGCCGCACAGGATGTCCCCTCCTTCTCCCACGCTGCCCGAAATGAAGAGCCGTGCAGGGGAATCTCTCATTCCCTCTAATATAAACCAAAGGCACGCTTTGTGAGGTCAGTCATGTGACTTCACACGGGCAGCGAGGGTGCCATAAAGACGGCTTCATGATGTATTTCGGATCATCAACCTGGTAGGAAAAGATTCCTGTTGGTTTGATGCATAAACCAAAGCCTGAACGATGGAATACAATCACTGATGATGGCTCAGATTTTCAAACAATTTTTCCCATAGAAAATCATGAAAATAGAATTAAAACAATTTCTCGCCACTTCGTGCTTCAAATTTTACAGCTCCACTCTATCACAATTTTTCAAAAATATATTAATTAATAAGTCATACTGTTTAGTAGTTGAATATGGACTATTATTACCTGAAAAATATTATCATATTCTCATTTAAGGGGATACAAGTGTAAAATGAAGTTCAGCATAGACTTTGATGGTGTAATTCGACATTCGAGACTGACCTGTGTAAGGCTTCTGAAATCATTGTTGAAATGCAAGCAAAACTTTAGTAAACAAAAACTTTTAGGGGACAAAACTTCCAGAAATGAAATTTCACAAAACGCCAATAAAATGTAGTTTCATGATAACAATTCTTTGACTGACGAAAGATTGACAGGGGAGTACAAATAACATTTTTTTTTAATCAAATTCAAATTCATTATTTTCGTTTCCAATACTTTATTTTTTTGATTGGATAAAAAGATTTATTTCCATATACGAGCAAATGAGAGAATAATTGTATTATTTTGTTGATATTGTTAAATGTTTAACTTTGTTGTTTGTTTGTTTTAATGATTTTTTTATTGTGATTATAACCATGATCAACAAATTAAAGGCAAAATGACAAAATCATTCAATGATCTTGTACATATTCAAGTAAAAAGTTTTAGGAGTACTGGTATTTACTGGTATCTCCTCCCTCTACCGCACAGCACCTCCATGTTAATCAGTGAAAGTGACCAGATGGGTGCACACATCGCCATAAATCACAGGTGAAGGCTTCCTTAAGGAGAGTATCGTTAGGTAATCAATGTTGTCTCGTCCTCAGACGTTACACTACAGTAGCAAAGCTAAAGCAAAGGCGCGCCTATTGGCGTCATCCAGGTGTTTATTTTTGACAAGGGCCTCCTAATCTTGTTGCAGGATATTTCCATAACAGGAGCAGTTTAAACGGGTTGCTCAGCCTCGGAGGCGTGTGTGCCAGATGCCCTCTTTTCTCTCTAAGGGGACCCTCCTATTCAAATGACAGCAGCTGGGAAGTGCTTTGGTAAGGGGAAAAGGAGTGAGTAGGGAGCGTGGGGGAACAGGAGGGGGTTACATATTTAAAGACATAAAGGATGTGTGTGCATGTGTTAGGCCGGTGTTTAATGTGGCACACTTCTGGAACAGAGCAAACCTCAAGGCTGCCACTCGTGTGCTATCCACATACGCAGCGTGAGGCCTGCAGCCAGGGCGGGGGGCGGGAAGGGCAGTGGGTGTGAAGGCACAGAGATGTGGGCGGGGGTGACATGTGGATGCAGAGACAGCAGGTTGACCTAAAGGCTGTGATGTCACTACATAATTTGCTTTGTTGGTCTGCGTGTGTATGATACTAATTTCATGCAGAATGACCCGCTGCTCTTTAAACTGTTTAAATATATGAAATTGTTTAAATATATTATTTATAATATATGCATATATAAGGGCCACACGGTGGATGACTGGGTAGCATGTTGGCCTCACAGTCAGGAGGTTCAGGGTTCGAATCTCCATTGGGCATCTCTGGTGTTTGCATGTTCTCCCCGTGCGTGCGTGGGTTTTCTCCGGGTACTCCGGTTTCCTCCCACATTCCAAAAACATGCATGTTAGGTTAATTGGCGACTCTAAATTGTCCATTAGAGTGTGAATGTGAGTGTGAATGGTTGTATGTCTTTGTTTGTCTATATGTGCCCTGTGATTGACTGGCGACCAGTCCAGGGTGTACCGCGCCTCTCGCCCAGTCTGCTGGGATAGGCTCCAGCATAACCGCAACCCTAATGAGGATAAGCGGCATAGAAAATGAATGAATGAATGAATGAAAAAGTTAAAATGTTACCAGATATCACACTTGTGCCAGGAGTACCTGGTGGTGGTACTTGGGCTCCATCACCTGGTGTACCTGGAGTACCTGGTGGTGGTACTTGGGCCAGTCACCCGCTGGCCAGCGTGAACATTGATGGGAGAGCTCACAAGCGAGCGCTGACCGCCGTCTAGCTGTCGGGGTCGCCTGTGGAATGCGGTGGCAGCGAGGAGAAAGCGAGATAGACACATGGAGGTGTGCTTAGACAGCAGCAGCAGTCTTCCCACACAGACACCAGTACGGAGTTACGACCTCCCTGCTGGGCCCACGCGGCATATGGTCTGCGCGTGTATGATACTAATAAAGAGATTTCATGACGAATGACCCGCTGCTCTTTAAACTGTTTAAATATATAAAATTGTTTAAATATATTATTTATAATATATGCATATATAAGGGCCACACGGTGGATGACTGGGTAGCATGTTGGCCTCACAGTCAGGAGGTTCAGGGTTCGAATCTCCGTTGGGCATCTCTGTCTAGTGTTTGCATGTTATCCCCGTGGGTGCGTGGGTTTTCTCCGGGTACTCCGGTTTCCTCCCACATTCCAAAAACATGCATGTTAGGTTAATTAACTATAAATTGTCCATTAGAGTGTGAATGTGAGTGTGACTGGTTGCATGTTTGCCCTGCGATTGACTGGTGACCAGTCCAGGGTGTACCCCGCCTCCCGCCCAAAGTCAGCTGGGATAGGCTCCAGCATACCCATGACCCTAATAAAGATAAGCGGTACAGAAAAATGGATGGATGGATGAAATACACTGCCTGTCCCAAAAAAAAGTCATACACGCTAATATTTCATCAGACCGCCTTTAGCTTTGATTACACATTGATGGAACACATTCGCTGTGGCATTGTTTATATAAGCTTCTGCAATGTCACAAGATTTTTTTCCATCCAGCGTTGCATTCATTTTTCACCAAGATCTTACTGATGGTAGAGTCTGACCGCTGAGCAAAGCCGTCTCCAGCAGATCCCAAAGATTCTCATTAGGGTTGAGGTCTGGAGTCTATTTGTAAAAATGATGTCTCATTAATTTTCCTCACACCACAATGATCGCAGGGGGTATGCTGGAGCCTATCCCAGCTGACTTTGGGCGGAAGGCGGGGTACACTCTGAACTGTTCGCCAGCCAATTGCAGGGCAGACAAACAACCATTCACACTGTAATGGACAATTTAGAGTCGCCAATTAACCTAACATGCATGTTTTTAAAATGTGGGGGGAAACCAGAGTAAAACCCACACACAGGGAGAACCTCCACACAGAGATGCTCTAACAGAGATTCAAACCCAGATCTTCCAGATATCCTGACTGTTTGGCCAACATGCTAACCATTCGAACCGCTGTGCGGCCCTATAATAATTTTACTGTCAAATTGTGACTTTTTTGCTCATAATAATAAGACTTGATTTTCTTAATATATTGGCTGTTTTTTTTTTACTTTCCAACCATTTCAACTTTCTTCCTGTAATCTTTTTTCTCCTTATTATGACTTTGTTCCCATAAGATTTTTACTTTATTCCCATATGTTTTCCCAAACCTAATTTTCCAAAAGTTACAACTTTTCTGTATGTTTACTTTTTTGTAAAATATTTCATTTTTGTTTTAAAAAAAAAAAACCTTAATATTTCAAGTTTATGTTACTAAAATTATGTTATTTGTCATCATAATATTACAACCTTATTCTCATAAAATTAGGATTTTTTTCCTGTTAGATTACAATTTCCCCTCTGTGAATCACCACCTTATTGTGGTGGAGTGGTTTGAGTGCCCGAGTGATACTAGGAGCTATGTTGTCGGGGGCTTTATGCCCCTGGTAGGGTCTCCCAAGGCAAACAGGTTCTAGGTGACGGGCCAGACTAAGAGTGATTCAGAAGACCCTATGAAGGTAAAAGGAGTGACCGCACCTCGCCCGGACGTGGGATACCGGGGCCTCACCCTGGAGCCAGGCCTGGGGGAGGGGCTCGCAGGCGAGCGCCTGGTGGCCAGGCCTTCACCCGTGGGGCCTGGCCGGGCTTAGCCACACGGGAACTCCCCCCCGCAGACCCACCACCTGCAGGGGCAAGCATAAGGGTCCGGTGCAATGCGATTTGGGCAGTGGTCGAGGACGGGTGTCCGGGCGACCTGGTCTTCGGCGGCCAAATCTGGTTCTTGGGAAATGGAATGTCACTTCTCTGGTGGGGAAGGAGCCCAAGCTTGTGGAAGAGGCGGAGACATTCTGACTAGATATAGTCGGACTCACCTCAACCCACAGTTTGGGCTCTGG
>QODF01000102.1:471505-514562 GCA_024372805.1 Oostethus manadensis
CTCTACAACATTGCATGGAAGTCAGGAACAGTACCTCTGGACTGGCAGACCGGGGTGGTGGTCCCCATTTTTAAAAAGGGTGACCGGAGGGTGTGTTCCAACTATAGGGGGATCACACTCCTCAGCCTTCCTGGGAAAGTCTACTCCAGGGTGCTGGAGAGAAGGGTACGACCGTTAGTCGAACCTCGGTTAGAGGAGCTGCAATGTGGTTTTCGTCCCGGTCGCGGAACACTGGACCAGCTCTACACCCTTGCAAGGGTACTGGAGGGTATGTGGGAGTTTGCCCAACCGGTCTACATGTGCTTTGTAGACCTGGAAAAGGCATTCGACCGTGTCCCTCGTGGTGTCCTGTGGGGGGTGCTCCGGGAGTACAGGATTGGTGGCCCGCTTCTACGTGCCATTCGGTCCTTGTACAATCGAAGCAGGAGCCTGGTTCGCATTGCCGGCAGTAAGTCGAGCTTGTTTCCGGTGAACGTTTGCCTCTGCCAAGGCTGCCCTTTGTCACCGATTGTGTTCTTAATTTTTATGTACAGAATTTCTAGGCGCAGTCAAGGCGTTGAGGGAGTCTAGCTTGGTGACCTTAGGATCTTGTCTCTGCTATTTGCAAACGATGTGGTCCTTATGGTCTCATCAGGCTGCGACCTTCAGCGTTTACTGGAGCGGTTTGCAGCTAAGGGTGAAGTTTCCTGGATGAGACTCAGCACCTCCAAATCCGAGGCCATGGTTCTCAGTCGGAAACGGGTAGACTGTATCCTCTGGGTTGGGAGTGAGGGCTTGCCTCAGGTGGAGGAGTTCAAGTATCTCGGGGTCTTGTTCTCGAGTGAGGGACGGTTGGAGCGTGAGGTCGACAGACGAATCGGTGCAGCGTCAGCAGTAATGCGGTCGCTGTACCGGACCGTCGTGGTGAAGAGAGAGCTGAGCCGGAAGGCAAAGCTCTCTGTTTACCGATCGATCTACGGGAGAAGGCTCTGGGGAAGACCTAGGACACGCTGGAGGGACTATGTCTCACAGCTGGCCTGGGAACTAAACATTTTTCATTTAATATATTATGGTCTCCTTTTTACACCATGAATGTGCTACTTTAACAGGGATGTAGTCACTTTATAAAGCAGTGCTGCCTGGGGGGCATTTGTAGTCCACAGTGCTGAAATATCATTAAACAAGATATTTTTAAAAAGCAAAAATTAGAAAACAAATCAAGCAGAATGGCATAATACATGGAGGAAAATCCGAGAAAACATTTTTTTCTCAGTAGAAAAAGTTTAGACACGTGTTCTCAGCAATTCTACACACTGAAAATAATGCAGCCAAAGCACACCAAGCTTCAATATACACCAGAATATGTCAACGTGACCAATGATTTGGCGCATTTGGGCTTCAATTCCAGTTTCATATTACTCAATCCCAGTTTTAAAAAAACATACCAAAAAGTTTTATTAGCGACATCACGTCTGTTGAGTGACACAAAGGGAAGACGGTGCAACACTGCCATCTTGTGGACAATTGGAAATGCCCCCTCCTCCTGTGACCTGTGCCCAACTACTTTGGCTGAAACAGGGTGCCGTGCCGATTCGAGAAAAATCGATCCACCCGTAAAAATCCGTAATAACCGTTTTCGGCGTCTGTTTGGTTTGGTGTTTGTAAAAATATCGTCACATGGATCGCCTGTCATCATTTGGAAGTAAGTTTGAAGCCGCTAGAGTTATATTTTGTGCAGTTGCGGTTAACAAATGCGGTACGTTCGCTTCACGGAGCCAGCGTTATCATGCTAACGTTAGCATGTAGCAGTATGGAGTACGTGTTTTATTGGTTGAGACAAAGCTCAAGGCATTAGATAGCTTTGGCTCAACTAGGTTTACTTTTAGCTGTGATGCTAACCCCTAACATGGTTCCCTTAGATGACCCCTTCGACAAACCACCATGCAGAGGCTGCTCATCCTACCTAACAGAGCCTTACATCAAGTGTGCTGAATGTGGACCGTCTCCTTTCTTACTCTGCCTCCAGGTGAGTAGATGGCAAATGAACCGCCTCTTGATCCCCACAGCCTGTTGAAATTCTGCTTTTTTATTTTTATGTAAAGTGTTTTACCAGGGGATTTGAATACAAGAAACATCAGAGTGACCACAAGTATGAAATAATGGTAAGTCAAAATAATGTCTTCAAATTGTCCCTGCATGTGTTCATTATTCCTTTTCTGTATTCAGACGTCAGACTTCCCGGTTCTGGAGCCGGGTTGGACAGCACAGGAGGAGATGGCGCTGCTGGAGGCCGTTATGGACTGTGGCTTTGGCAACTGGTCCGGGATTTGATTTGTTTCCCTCCTCAAACCTGCCGGCTGTTGCACACTAACTGTATGTGATCTGTTTCTAAACCTCCAGGCAAGATGTTGCCTACCAAATGCGCAGCAAAAGCAAAGAGGAGTGCGAGAGCCACTACATGAAGAATTTTATCAACAACCCGCTCTTCTCCTCCACGCTGCTCAGCCTTCGCAAAACTAAAGATGCTCGCTTTGCGGACGGCGCCATTCCTTTCAAGCGTGAGTAGCCATGACTTAGACAACAACACAAACACAAGGAAGATAGGCCTCAATTCTGAGGTACAGTAGTTCCCCCGAAAACTGTGAATAATGGATGCATCCATAAAATGCCTAATTCTAAGCCCTATGATATGCCTCACACACTTATTACTAGGGATGTCCGATATTATCTGCCCGATATTGGCATGAAAATGTGATATCAGTCAATATCAGTATTGTTTTTTTCCCCTGTAATGAAAACCAATATAGCTAGGGGACCATCAGCCACCAATCGGTATCGGCCAATTTCCGTGAAAACTCACGAGATCAGCAAATCCCTTTCAATGGCGATCACCGGTGGCTTAGAACTATTGTATTTCTACAGCAATCATTTGCAGCGTAGTATCTTTACCTAACTAATATCTTCGGCAGCATCATCTTCCCACTTTCCCACTATGTTTTCTTAAAAAAATAAGTCCAGTATGTTTTAACAGGGGTGCAAACAAGAATTCTGAATCCCATGACAAAAATTATATTGCCATCATGTATTAGTTTATTAATCAATTTATTAGTAACTACTCATTTTGTGGGTCGCCTGGCAGTCAAGGGACATTGGAATTGCCCTGACTTTTCCCCCTTTATACGGCACCCCTAACCAATAGCACTTATTATAAATAAAGTAGGGAAAAAACCCAATCTGTATCGGTAGATATTAGAATTGAAAACTGAGAGCTGGAAAATATTGGCATATCAGTTATCAGCAAAAAAGCCAATATCGGACATCCGTACTTATTACACTTTTTTAAAGTTATAAAATGTATGCCTACTCACTACTAATACGTAATAATTAAAGATAATTGGTAGAAGGCATCGTTTTTAGACAAAATTAGTATGTTTTCCTTTTTTAAGCTAGTGGTTTGGGCATGTAGAGTGCCAAAATTAAAAGGTGTAAATGTGTAACAATAAATAAATAAATAATAGTACAAAAATATACAAGTACAGTCATATTTTTTTCCCATTTTGTCATTGCTCTTTCTGTGTTGTCATTATTTTTTCCATTTTGTCATTGATCTTTCTGTATTGTCTTTGTTTTAGCCATTTTGACATTAATTTTCCTGTTTTGTCTTTGTCTTTTCCATTTTGGCATTGTTTTTCTTGTTTTGTCTTTGTCTTGTCCATTTGTTTTTTGTCATTGCATTTACCAGATGGTTCAAGCTAGCTAGTAAAAGCAATGACAATACAAGGCTGTGGGTGGGTCCTTCAGCCAGGCTGACTATTACTATCCGACCAGGTAACCGGTTCTTTCAGCAGCTTCGACATGGACTCCCTCGCGTAAGATGTTTGTGCAAACTATGTGCATGGTGGCGTTATAGCAATGTTACTTTTTTTCGTCCGTCGCCTGCCCTAAGAGCTACATTTAAAAATAGCTAGTACATAGTCACTGCAAGCAAGAGTGGTGTGATCAGGTATGGACTAGTCACCCTGGCAGAAGGACTGTGGGCTGGTCATTGTATTGTCATTGCTTTTACCAGCTAGCTTGAGCCATTTAATAAATGCAATGACAAAAAGCAAATGGCAAAGACAAAAAAAAAGAAAAGACAAAATGGAAAAAGAATATGACTACATTAGTAAATTTTTTTATTATTGCTTCTTTTTACATTTTCTCATGTATTTCCTTTTACTTTTGGCATTCCCGTTGGGAGTCAAAATGGGATTCTTACCTATATAACCCAATTGTTAACAGAGTCGAGAAGAAACTTTGCCTTTTTTAAATCGGCAAAACACGCATACTCATGGTTTTGCTAACCTGTTCATTTCACAGCAACAGACGAGCCCCCTCGGCCCACCTTTGATTCGGTGCTGTCACGAGACATGGCGGGATATATGCCAGCTCGTGCAGACTTCATGGAGGTGAGGGGTGGTCTCGTTTTTAATTCCTATTACCAAACAATACCTTAGGGTCAATTATGCCCTGACTGCTGCCTCACAGGGAACAATTCATCCTTTTATTTACTTTCGGCTGTGACATTGTTGTCAAACATGAGCGCTTCAATCCAAATGACTAATAACTCTCTCGCTGTATCAACAAGGAGTTCGACAACTACGCAGAATGGGATATCAAGGACATTGATTTTGTGGATGATGACTCAGACATCCTGCGAGGTGGGTAATAGCTGGTGCATTTAGTGGCCAAAAGATTTAATATACACGCAATGTTATTTTGTGTGTCTGTTTCAGCACTCAAGCTGGCAGTGGTTGATATATACCATTCAAGATTAAAGGAACGACAACGCAGGAAGAAGTATGAAATCTTTCATTACTCGTGCAGTTGTTTATTACTTTGTAATGACCACAGTTTGTCACTAGATGGGACCATACCCACCTGTACCTCCAGCTTCAATGTATTTACAATAGATTTTCAGTAAAATGAAAGGCACACCGATTTAAACACATTTATATATGGTTTGCAATTCAACAATGCAGTAAAAACAATTGCTAGGAGTGCTATTAAAACATTTAAGCCATCATTCAAGCTGCTTTGCCAAAGGCTGTAGGAGGCCTTCATCCATTCCTTAAATGTTTTATATTATGCATGATATACAGTGAGGGAAAAAACTATTTGAACCCCAACTGATTTTGCAAGTTTGCCCACTAACAAAGAAATGATCAGATACCATTTGCTCGTCTGTAAATATCTCAGTAGCCCATAAGTCTCTCTCTCTCTCTCTATCTATCTATCTATCTATCTATCTCTATATATATATATATATANTATATATAATTTTCATTTTTTTCATTTTAGGGGAAATTATAGGGGAAAAATATAGGGAAGTTTTACATTTCCAAATATTATATTGTTATCCCTATGTCAGGGGCCAATATTATTGGACATACATACAAAGGACAATTTAACCAAACGCTGTGATGTATAGTGTGATATAAAGTGTAAGTATGTATATTTACACAAATGCAGTAGTAAAATATTGTACTGGTCACTATTTAAGGTGGCCATGAAAAGTTTCTTCATTTTGCAACATGAACATGAGTTTGTTTTCAAGGATTATTCGAGACCATGGACTGATCAACATGCGCAAATTCCAAGGTGAGTGTGGCCTCTCAAACCCAGGAGAAGCATATGATACGTTCCTAGCTGTAGTTGCTATAGTTACAGGCAAAACAGCCACAGCGTAAAATGAGCGCAGTTAACCCCTGTGGCCCTCTCGGGGAGCGAAAAAGCGGCCAGCGTAGCTCGCGTTGACCATCAGGGATGCAAAGAAGCATTATTATACTGCGAATGCTTCACGCTAGGAACGCCATTTTGTCCGCAATTCGCCTCACGTGGCATCATAGTTTAGGCATTGAAATGAGACGTGCCGCCACGTGTTGATTGGGAAGTTAAAGTTGTTCGCTCATGATTTATTTATTTTAGCACTCTCCTTTCCTTCCTTATTTCCTTCCACTTATCTCTCTGGTCTCTCGAGACAAAAGGCAAGTCAGAGTAGCCGACAAGCTGCAAACTGGTTGTCATGGAGACTGTCAGAGATTGTGCGTCTCCAGTGTGTGCTCAGGTGTGTGTGCACCATAATGGAAAGCACTACCCGAGCCTGAGAGGCCTGAGGGGGAAGCTCACAGTAAAGGCAGCCTGTTCACTGTCATTTTGTACAATTGCATGATGGCATGTTGGCACAGTGTCGGGCTAGCATCTACGTTGTGTTCTTGCCAGCAGGTAATCATACAGCATGGAAGAGCTTGACCGACACACACCTCTACTCGCTCTCTTACACTGGGCTTCTTCCCTTGAGCATTACTTGGCAATGAAGGCCAAGCATTGAGACAATCAGCACACCACAGTTTTTTTTCTGTCTCAGACCGCCGTCATTCTCTAGTTCAGTGTTTCAGAAAAATCTCACAACTCACCACCAAACACAAATGTCGCATGAATGGTGGATACAGATCTCAATTTCGTACCTTCTGCCATCTTTGATTGTTGAAATCCATTTTATTTTCTCTCAAATTTCATTTTTTTTTGGAATTCAGTTTTTTAGCTTTTACATTTATTTTACCCTCCATTCATCTATTTTCTATGCTGCTTATCCTCATCAGGGTCACGCGGGTATGCGGGAGCCTATCCCAACAGACTTTGGGCGAGAAGCAGGGGTACACCCTGGACTGGTTGCCAGTCAATCGCAGTTTATTTTACTAGCATAGACAATTTTGCCCTGTAATTCAGCAACGGATGTATGAAGGTTCTCATCACTTTGCTATAAAATTCTCAACAAGTTATCATGGTTGTGCCTGTGGAAGACGTAGTCACCCATGCAAATCCAAGTGCGTTATCAATGTAAGATATTTTTTGTGACACTCTACTTTGTTTACACAAATGAGACAGGATGTGGCAAACACTACTCTTATGGCTGTAAGTGTGTTGATTTTGTTTCCGATCCGATACTGAGTAAAATTCAGGCTGATATCAGCAATACCGATACTTTGTGCAAATTCACCTAATGTGTCTGGTAAATGTAAAAAGTAGTGTAATTCATATCAGAGGATAGCCTAAAGAATACAGTATATTTAATCAATTAGTTACTAATTGACTAATAAAGTAATGTATTTATTTTTTGTAAACTCTGAAGTGTTATAAGGCAGCGCGGTGATTTACAGTATTGCCAAGCTAAAATACAACAGGAAAAAAGACAACAAATTATAACATATCTGAAAATGGTATTTTAAACAGTGAAAAAGAAAATAAGTAAAATAATAAAACCATTAAAATAAATAATAATTTATGAAGAATAACCACGAGAATGAAAACTTTATTCACAATTCATACGTAGCTTGGCTTCATTTGACCAGTGGTCCCCAATCACTTGATACCGGACCGCACGAGAAATGATGAACAATTTCGGTTTTATATATTATCTGAATCTTAACGAGCTTTTATTTTGAAAAACTCTCTCGGTTACGTCTCGATCACTTGAGCGCCAAAATGTAACCCGTCGCCATACGCTAGCATGAGTAAGAAACATGCATCCTTGGAAAGTTTCTTTGCAAAGGAGAAAAGGCTCAATGAAGAGAGAGGGGACGGGCCTACGACTTCCAAAAAGAGAAAACGTTTAACAGGCAATACCAAGAGTCCTACTTCAAATATGGATTTTTCGCGGAGGTGATACCCACATACCAAGCCCGCTCTGCATAATATGCTGAGAAAGGACCTCTAACGAGGCAATGGAGCCTTCAAAACGGCATTGGTACTAGGAGACCAAGCAAAAGAAAAGCCCCTGGAATATTTAGAACGAAAAAAACAGGACACCAGAAATTACTTTTGGCCACTACATCAGTAAACGGAAATGCACTGAAAACATCGTACGTGGTGACAAACTGTATTCATTTGGCGTTATGATGAGTTCGAATCTCTCTTTATTGCTTTCTTTAGCAATATTTTGCACTTTCAGCACCTCCCCTCCCCCTTAAAAGCTTACATATTTATTAAACAGATGCTTGGTTGTTGATGTCATTCTTTAGAAGGTGTTAGTGTGTGCAAGAGTGAGACTGTTAGTGTGCGCATGCGCTCTGCTCACCTTCTCTCACTCTCCGTTGTGGTCTGGCAGTACTGGAGCGTTGCTACCCAAAGGAGGTGCAGGAGCTTTATGACGTCATGAGACGATTTGCACGAGTCACTGGACCTGTTGAACACGACAAGTTCATCGAGAGTCACGCACGTTAGTATTTGGATGCACACAAATCTTATATGGCAAATAAATGCTTGTAACATCGCTTGACCAATCTAATGTGAGATACCTTTCATACATATACAGTATTCAGTTGATGGGATACAGCATCATCTTCTACAATTGTGCATTTGTATTTCTTTTATAGTTTTAGTTCTCACACTTTCCCATTAATGTGTCGCCAGTGTGTTAAATGAGGAAATCTATTTTTGTCCCGGTATACTGTAGTGGAGTTTGAGCTGAGGCGGGAGATCCGCAAACTGCAGGAGTACAGGAATGCCGGGATCAAGTCTTTCTGCAGTGAGTCCAGGCCAAACGTATCATACCTTACGCACTTGGCATTGTATTGTTTTATTGATGAGCGTGCTCTGTGCTCATCAGGCGCCAAAGTGTACGAGCGGGTAAAGCGGATGCGCGAGGACGAGCGCAGGAAGAGGACCATGTTGTGCGACGTGCTGCAGTACATCCAGGACGGCAAAGCGTGCCAGCAGTGGCTCAGCAAACAGGCCGCCATGTGAGTTTGTCACTACCGTGTATTTGTGTGGCTCCTCTGCTAAGGTCTAGTACGTATTTTTAGCCTTTCTAACGAGCCTCTTGTTTAGTTCCCCATCCCAGTTGATTTATCTGAGAATGCTCCAAGCGTTTGTAAATACCCTAGCTTCACTTGATGTGTGATGAGTCATCTTTTTTTAGTGCAGTAAACAGAAGCCAGAAATGCTCTCTTTATATATGTGTGTGCGTGTGTTTGCGCGTGTTAGTAGAGATTCTCATGTTCATTTTATCTCCTGGCTACAGAGATGCTGGCATCACACCGGCTGTCACAACAATCACAACGTCAGGTATGAAGCCCCTGAGCCCCATCCCACCATTTGTCACAACACTTCTCCATAAATACACCTGACATCCTCCATACCAGTGCTTGAAAAATAGTGGGGCGGGCTCCCCTGGGAGGGGCGCGGTGAACTGTCAAGGGTGTGCGTGAGAGGCATGGAAAACTTTCAATATTAGTGCAGACCTTCCAACATGTATGAATTTGATGTACTCAGCATGCAATTTAACTTTTGAATGCGCTTGTATGCTTCACTTTCTAAATTTTCTTGCACTTGGCTGGTTTCAGTTTAGAGTTATTCATTCATTCATTTTCTATACCGCTTATCCTCATTAGGGTCGCAGGTATGCTGGAGCCTACCCCAGCTGACTTTGGGCGGGAGGCGGGGTACACCTGGACTGGTTGCCAGTCAATCGCAGGGCACATATAAACAAACAAACATACAAGCATTCACACTCACATTTATACCCATGGACAATTTAGGGTCGCCAATTAACCTAACATGCATGTTTTTGGAATGTGGGAGGAAACCGGAGTACCCGGAGAAAACCCACGCATGGAGAACATGCAAACACTAGACAGAGATGCCCAACGGAGATTCGAACCCAGAACCTCCTGACTGTGAGGCCAACATGCTACCCATTCATCCACCGTGCGGCCCAGTTTAGAGTTAATTTTGTACAAATAAATAAATACATGCTGTTTTAAGGGTGAGAGTACACATGACAACACATTTCGGTCCCCCAGCAGGGCATGGCAGTAAATCATTGAGAACCACTGCTCTATACAGAGATCCTCTATACAACAGGGGCACACTAAAGGTTCCAGTATTCTCACATTTTCACACACAGAAACTGTTGTTGTGTTTCCACAGCAACAGGCAGGCGAAGTGCCCCTCCCCTCAACCTGACGGGGCTGCCCGGGACAGAGAAGCTCAACGAACGAGAGAAAGAGGTAGTGGTTTTTAACATTTTTTCTTTTAAATGTGTGCCTGTGGGCTCGTGTCCAGCCTTTTCACTCTAAGTTAGGTCATGTAGCTAGTATGGGGGCACGGCCATGTTTGAGCATGAAAGTTATAGTCAGGTTATGTACAAATGCTGCCCAGAATTGCATAATATTTTAAAGAGCCACACAGTAAATAAAACTAATATTACATATGTCTTCATTTGTGTTTTTGAGCAGTTGTGTCAGGTAGTACGCTTGGTACCAGGCGCCTACCTGGAGTATAAGCAGGCACTGCTCAACGAGTGTCGGCGTCAGGGCGGTCTGCGTCTGGCTCAGGCACGAGCGCTCATCAAGATCGATGTCAACAAGACGCGTAAAATCTACGACTTCCTTATCAAGGAGGGTTGCATCACCAAGGCATAGGAGCCCACGTGTGTGTGGTTTGTGTGTGGTGTTTTTTGCTCTCAATGTTACGTGTATTAAAGTGATGCATTTGCAATGCAAGAGATGGATTTATTTCAACAAGCGTTTTGATCCGATATTTGATTATATCAGCTTGCATCTAAAATCTCATATATTGGCACCCCAACGCAAGCAGTCCACTCTCAGTGCCAGCACTTCTATCCAGCCTGCAGCACATTGAGCATGTGGAGCCTTGCTCGGTGTTGCCAACTTGACAATAGATCTGGCGACATTCCACCCCCTTGATGACATATTTTTTCAAAAGCGACTAGCAACAAATCTAGCAACTTTTTCTGGCATCATTTGGGAGTTTTCTGGTATTTGGGTTCAGGTAGCTGTGTCTGTGTCCCCCATTAATAGAAAATAAAACTGTAAAATTACCAGCATAGACAGTAAACATAAGTGTGTCAAAATAATGGGCATGTAAATGAGGTACATTGAAGCCGTCTCAATTTAATTTTGCCGCGTTTCACCATCATGACATAAAGTAAATGTCACTGTTATACATTTCTTTTTTGTCTTTCTCCCTTTTTGTAACAACCAATATGGGCCCAGATGCATTTAGTAGTCAATTGGTCCGTTTTTCTCACACCTACTGCCTTTTCTGGTTGAGTAATATCACGGGATCAAGCCTTTGCTACCATTCCATGCTACTAAACAGGTAACAAAAGCATGTATGATCTACCGGATCGATATCGTTATTGGCCGTTGTATCGTATCGTTATAAACTCGTTATATCGTATCGATATAGTTATTTCAAGGCTGCAATATCAGAATCAAATAGGAAGTGAAAAAGTACCGAGACACCCCTATTTATTTCTGCTGTCTTTAGTGCTCATATGAAAACATACATCATTTTGGACTTACATTTTGATGCATTTACATACACTCAACTGTATTGGGGGTCATTTGGGTCTGAAAAGCAGTCAGTATCTGCTGTGACCACCATTTGCCTCAAATACCGTATACACCAACCCAGCATCCCAAACATGCACAATGGGTAGATACGCTGGCCATGCAAGTATGAGATGTAATGTAATCAGGTGATGACACTTGTGGATGAATGACAACATTTGGCCTCAGGCTCTCATCACAGTATCACTGTGCTTTCAAAATGCCATCAATACAGTAAAATAAACCTGTAACATGCATTAGCCTATTGATGGCATTGTGAAGACAGCAAGCATGTTTGGAATGCACTGGATCACAACCGTTACTGACTGGTTTTTGGACCATTTTGAAGTGACTAAGCGACGAGAATTCAATAGGAAAAGTTCTAAATCGATTCCTTGCTCTGGAATACGTGGATATTATTGATCCCCCCTCCACACTTCCACTTCGTCCCTCATTTGCTTTGGCCAGTATTGTTAAGTGGTGATTACCAACACAAAGTCATCAACATGAGTGGTTACCATGGCAACCATGAGCACACATACACTCCCTGTTGCTCATCCTCTGGGTCAAGGAGTCGTGACTAACCAGATTGGCGCCCCGGAGCTGAAATCTGCTCCTCCCCCCACCCGTGTATGTGCTTCCTCTCACTCTCAACCTGAAAACATGAAAAGCATTCATCCCCCGCCCTTCTTGGAAACCGTCACATCGCCGCAGCAACAGCATGTACACTGCGTCTGTCATCAACGGCAACTTTGTTCAGAAGGCACCCTCCCAGAAACAGGCTCTCCACAAATTGCAGTGTCAAGAAAACACTTCTTCTGTTTGGATTGAATTGTAGAGGTAGTTTGGTAGTACAGGTGCATAACCACTATGCACAGACCACCACCAAGGCCACACTTGAAGCTTGAAGTATACTTCCTGGTTCTTGAGAGACAATGTAAAATGTTATTAATAGATAAAAGGTGCCATGCTGGACATTGTGTTTATCTGGCTCAGCACCAAATGCTAATACATTTCAAACTGGCCAATGTGCCCTCCACCAAAGTTTAATACTGGAACTATTCGTTCAATGTTATGAATTTATTTAAAATATTACATGAAATGCACTAACAATTACATTAAACATGTAAATGTAAGAATATACTTCTCTTAAGTTTGTCCTATTTGTTGATTAAAAAAACATTTATATAAAACACACTAGTTGTGCATGCATATTGAGGCTAACTAACTAAATACAAATATTAATTAGAAATCGTAATGATCATTTATCAATATCCTTCATCCAAAGCAAGCACTTTTACACGTTATGTCTCATATAGCTCTTGTGGAACCAGCTAGGTGTACCTTATGTTGTGGACAAGGTGCGAGCAGACAAGACAGGTCTCCAAATAGCACGGACATATTTGACGGATTGGCGACGGGTTTGGTGGTACCATCACCATTATCTTGTCACACGCACACACTGGAGGTTAATCAATGTCACCGGTTGAACAATGAGGCTGCAGGTGCTCATCATCATTGACGATGTCTGAGCCTCTGACTCATTTGTCATTTCAGTCTGCATCCTTTTGTGGCATCACGTCCTTTCTCTTGAAACACTTATCATGGTCTATAATCCACACGCACAGTTATGGATTTAAAAAGATATAAATATATACCACATGTCCGCATTAGGGTCATGGGTGAGCTGGAGCCGATCCCAGCTGGACACGTTCCATATACAAAGCAACCATTAAAGCACCAGACAGATACATAAAGTTTTGATGAGGGGCCACAGGTTGACCCTGGAACAGATTATTAGTACTTCTGATGACATATCGTTCAAGTAAACATAGCTTAATTGAGGCTGAAATGTTTTAGTCATGAGTGTTATTAAATAGCGATGGTACCTAAAACGTGCATATTCAAGCCTAACAAACAAGTCTCAAAACTTGTAAGACTCAAAATAAATTAATGAACTAAAAAGGTGTAATATTACGTGTCTCCGCTGCGTGTCGCTGTTCAGTCCTTTACATTGACTGTGACGCGGGAGCTGAGCAAGAAGGTGGACGTAGCACAAGCCTTTGCCTGGCGTTTTTGCGTGGACTTTGTCGTCATGTTGGCGTGTCGTGCGCATTGCGTGGACTCCCCCTGCCCCTCCCACTCTGGCCGCCACCTCAGCGTGATTTGCGCGGACTGACTTTGACGCTAAATGTGGAAAGAAGCGCACCCGGGCACGGTGCACTGATACGGGCGTTGCGTTCAAAATCCTCCATCGTCATCATCATCGTCATCATCACGATCATCCCGAGCGGTGAGTTGACTTTTCTCACACCCGACTACCAACACTTAAACAAAGCGGTGCTGTTTTAATGAAGAATACATTCTACGGATGCATGCTCTTTACACTGGTATCTATGATAGTACACTGTATATAATAATATGGTACTATATAACTAAATACTGTAACTGCTATATATCTATACATACACACAGTACAGTGTGCGTATACTTCTATGCACGCATCCATCCATCCATATATATACACAGAATATTGTTTTTCTAAAGGTGCTTCAAAGTTATTGCGTGGCAAAGGCAAAATGTGACTCAAAAGATGAGGAACAAATGTGCATTCAAAATTGCTGAATTATGTTTCTTTGTCGTAAAATATAGTTTATGCTTTAAAGTAAAACTTGTGAGGTGTAATTGGGTGTGCTTTAAGTGAGCTTGTAAAAGCTTGATAATATACTATGACACTTGTGGCTCGTCAAGGTCTAGTCTATCTAAGCATCACTCCTTTATTCTGCTAACTTTTTAACACAGACCTGCATATCTAATAAAATAACAAAATTGCTTTGTGTTTCTTGCCCCTTTTTACTTTTGTAAAGACACAGCTTTGTATTATTCTTAGTATCAACATTTCATCTTTTTCTCATTACATTTTGCTGCATCTTCCCCCCTTTTTTATGCCTGATTTTTATTTCTACAAACCATCCACAGGCCGCATTTGACCTCTTTGTCACACTTTGGACGCCCCTGCCCTTGCAGAGGATTGAGCCAGGGACAACTCATGTATTTAACTTCACTGCAGAGAAGAAAGGAAGTTCAAATGCAGCTAGAACTGATCCCTTATTGTAAATGTTGATCTTGTAAAACTCGGAACACCTCGTACTGTATATAAACAGGAAATAAGGTTCTTCCAATAGTTTGATGTTTATGGAGGTGCAGGTAATGTTACATAAGAAGGTGTACAGGGGAAATATCTATGCCAGTAAGATTTCAATCCAGATTTCACAGACTGAAGCTGAAACTGGTGAAATGCAACAAAATGCGTACCTGGGGAGCGGCACAGTGCATACAAGACTCAAAATGCATGGAGAGTACAAAAATGCATACATGCTGGTAGGTCCCGAGGAAGAATGCATTCAATTTTGGTGCAGAGCTGAATAAAAATGCATATGGAGAAATATATTATCTTTTTTTGCCTTTTCAGTGATAGTAGAATGGTAAAATTCCATCCTATTGTGGAATCCATTTCATGCCATTCCCCTTGATGCAGGATGTATTAATAATTAGCAAGATGAGCCCATCAACACAAGCTAGTATGCCGAATTTACTGGAAAGTGGCAACAAACAAATGAAAGCTGCCCACCTACACGCCAGGCAATACTCACCGAGACGTTTGACAATGCAAAATGTTAAACTGCCGTAAAAAACGCTGCTTTTTAATACAGTTGAAAAGCCAGCGTTTAAAGAAATGCTGCAAATGTTTAACAGCACAAATGCCGGTGGGAATGGAAATTCCACAACTTCAAAGTTATAGATGTTGAATGATATTAAATGCTCTCAATGGAACTGGTCCACCTGTCCTGTCTTGTAAAAATAGTATGGTCCTGTCATCTGACGTCATCCTCCATGGACAAAGAAGTAGTTGCACACGCACACGCACAAATATGGCAGTGAACAGATAAATGATTTTTTTTACATTTGAGTATCAGTGTGCTCACCCTTTACAGCTGTTAACTAATTAGTTAATTAGTACTTGGTGGAAGTCGACCAGCTTTGTAAAAGTTCTGTGTGTGCCTTTATAGTTTTTCTTATATAACCCTCTAATGGCTATTCCAATATTTGGATTCCTCAAGACACAGTCAGTCAGTCACAGTCGTCAATGTGCGTGCAGTCAACCTTTTTTGAGGTAGTGTGGCTCTCGTTGTTCCCGGCTGGTGGCTCGGGTTTCCTCGTTTGTGTCAGCCGAGGAACCAGAGCCCTGTGGAATCTTTCCACACCGAGTAAGTGCGTAGAGGCAGAGGCATGGTGGTGGTGGGCAACCTATTGAAAGATAAGATTAATCAATGATGCTGCGTCAAATAAACTGGGATGGTGCACACAGTCGTCAAGGTTTGATTCTTTTGAGTGACAGCATTCCTTTTCTCCAGCACAGAAGATTAGTGCAGCCACAACCTCCAAATTCACTCCCTTCCTCCTCCACCATGTATATAAATAACCATGTGCTAGTGGTGGTGCACCATTTATTTGGTTCCCTGTCTTCTTCTTCATGTGCCTGTTGATAGGCAGCCATATTAGTGTGCTCTGTGGGTTGCCACAGCAACACACTCGTCCATGATAATGTGATGTTTGCCGTCTCCTCATAATTAATCAGTCGTCTCTTTCTCAATATGGACAATTTGGGGGCAATGTTTTTTACTAGATTAATATTACAAGTATAGCAGAAGGAAGTTAAACTGCCACGGAGCAAATCATCTCCATTTTAATATATAATGCAATGAGGCCTAATCTGATGTGTTTTCATGGGTCTGAGAGCCATCCTTCAAGTCAACATCATTGAGGCTTAGCTTTTACACACGTTTTAAGATAACCAGAAGAGGAAATAAAGAAGCAAAGATCATAATTACTGGGCTTAACTTTGACCTGAGCAATAATACTCTTGGGTCATGGCATAGGTTCAAGGGCTCTTTACCTTCTAGCATTAATTCCTACACATTTTAAAATGCATATTATAAGACCATCATTTACACATATTTACAATCCAAAGGCCAAACTTGGATATAATTCCACACGCTACCAAGCATGTTGCAGTGTGTGAAGCAGGTCATCATCGAGCCGATATTATTATCGGCAGAAAAGTCGCTACCAACATGAACCCATATTTGAGGTTACCAGGATGGCGGAGGACAATGAGGGATGCTGTGTCACACAGCATCGCATTAGGCAACCAACTGACAAGTCCAATGTAGGTCAAGATAAGCTAAGCAGTTAAATATACTAAGCATTTTGGTGGACTACTGTACATACCAAAAAAGAGGCCACGGCTATGGTTTTCATCTAAAATGTAATGTTCCCTTTCTACTAATCGCCCAGTTGTACGGCCGTAAGAGCGTGCATATCATGAATGCTGGGTCTTGTTTGTTTTCTGAGAATCTACTGCACCTACTGGTAAATTGTTTGCCATGTAGCAGTAAAAATATACTAATAAAACCGATTAATCTGGTTAGTCACATTAACTACTGTATATTAATAACATTTGTATTACATCACTTGGTTGTTCAAACGCTATATAAATCCTATGTAGGCCAATCGATTTTAAGTGAATTATTTTTGTATATACATTTTTGGGGGAGACAAAGTCAAAAAGAGTATATAATAGCTTACCACTTTAAAAAATGTTTTCTAATTTACAATATAACATATTCCTGGCTTTTTGTTCAGAGTCTATTAAAGGCAATTAAAAATGTAGATTTAGGGGCCATCCACACAGCAACACGGCAGTATTTTATCGTTTCATCTTTTCATCCACACGGTAATGGCATTTTGGGTGACCTGAAATTGAATTTTTTTTAATACGGCCTTCAGAGAGAGAAAATCTGAAATGCCAGCTTGTCGTTTCTGTGGAAACAAGCAACCTGCTTCTTTCTGAAAACAATGACATCCCCGACATTTGACCAGAAGTGAGCTTTGACGACAAACCAACATAAATACAGTATTGAAATATTTCAACTGGCACGACTCACCCCAGTTGAATATTTCCTGATATTTTGTTGTCTCAAACTTCAAAATGACTCACAAATAATTCCACTTCATTGTAAGTGGAAGACAACAGACTTATGCGCATGTGTTCTTTCTTCTATAGCAAGTGGTCTGTACACAGTACCACGTGTAGGCATGCCTTGTGTATTACATCCTTTTCCCCCTGTGATCTGTTACCATCTGGATGAAAGTATTTACTAATCCGCCACAGTATGAATACATTTTTTTTCAACCCACACGTTCTGAAACGTTTCCATCTGCACAGGCAGTTCTTTTTTTTTTTTTTTAAATGGTGTAATCTGCAATTGTATTGACATTTAAAAAAAATTTGTACATACAAAAAATTGTTGTAACTTTTAGAACTCTTAATTTTTTTTTATAATTTAGGGTAATTATTTATAGGCTGTTATTGATGATATATTGCTGTTTTTGAATTATATATTTTGTAATATGCCATGGCCCAACAATAACAACAAAAAAGCTGTGGGCCGCAAATGGCAACCGGACCTATCTGCTGGCCTTCTTTTTAGCACCCTTTAAAAGGACATTAGCATGCATGTGTCTGACTGTGATGAGTGAAGGAATGAACAGTCGCTCTATTTTGGGCTGCGGATGAATATTTGAGTGTCCTGAGTTTGCAGGTGCCATTTCTCTTCACAAGGTGAATTCCGTGTAGAAGCAGTTGACCCATGTTTTTTATTACTACTATAACTACAACATTGCTGAAGATGGGGAGGGGGTGAGAAATGAAGTAGAAAAAAAATAAAACCTTCAGCAGGGCAAAGCCGGGCACAAGGTATGGATGACACACAACAACAAGCGCAGCCGTGTGTGAAGTAACTCCCCGGGCTGTAGCAGCACTGTGACAAGAAGCAATTCTTTTCACACACATGCTGACGCAATTCTTCAAATAAACCTGGAATCACACCATTATGCAAACTGTGTTACCTTGGCACAGAATGAGTACAAACACATCTCATCTTTGTAAAGGCAGATGTTGCATATAGCTGGATCAGGTGTAGCTAATGTTCTGAACGTTTATCATGCCACACGTCCTTAGGAGGGAGATGTGTGAGAACGCGAGATGAGTTGCTCTCCTCAAGGAATGATGGGGGGTTGGGTAGGTTCTGCGCTCACGTGTCGAGGACATACAGGGAGCAGCCACACAAATGAGAGTGGCACATTGCGTCTGTGTGAAGCATGGAGATAGTAGTAGTGTTCTTACACTTTAAAAACAATTTTGGAGTCCTTGCAAGCAGTAACTTGTGTTCGAGTTCCAGAATGGTCTGCCTGCTCGACTGTGATTGTCTAAATACAGAATAATTCACATTTTTCAAACTGTCTCATCTTTCTTCTTGAAGTCCACTATTTGGAAACTGGCCATTAGTCTTACTGACTGAACTTAAATGGGTTTATTTTCCACTCGCACTAATCTTACTTATGGTTTCTGTAACTGAGAATAAAACTGTGAAATTGTTTTGTGTTCCAGAAGTCTCTGCCTGCTGGATTATGATTCTCGCCTCTTGAAGAATTCCCATCGTTTTAAAATTCCTAGACCTTGACAACTACCACAATGGGTTCCCGCAGCCAAGGCTTCTTCCACCAGCACCATCATCATCATTGTAGCTCCGTTGTGCCAGCGACAGTGCCCAGGCTGCTGCCGGAGAATGGGAGCCTTCTGGGGGGCATTGCTCAGATCACTCCCAACCTGTTCCTGAGCAGGGGCAATGTGGCATCCAACCGCAGCCTACTGGTCTCCAAAGGCATCACGTGCGTGGTCAATGCCACCATCGAGCTGCCCAACTTCAACTGGCCACACATGGAGTATGTGAAGGTGCCGCTGGCCGACATGCCGCATTCGCCCATTTCCTTGTACTTCGACAGCGTGGCTGACAAGATCCACAGCGTAGGCCGCAAGCGTGGTGCCGTGTTGGTGCACTGTGCGGCGGGCGTCAGCCGCTCTGCCTCGCTGTGCCTGGCCTACCTCATGAAGTACCACCGCGTGTCCCTGGCCGAGGCCCATGCCTGGGTTAAAGCCCGCCGGCCTGTCATCAGGCCCAATGGCGGCTTCTGGCGTCAACTCATCGAGTATGAGAGGAAGCTGTTTGGTAGGAACTCTGTGAAGATGGTGCAGACGCCCTATGGGGTCGTACCGGATGTTTACGAGAGGGACCGCAGGAGTCTGGCTCCGTACTGGGGCCTGTGAGGAGGACTTGAAGGAGCTTTTTAAAAGAAGCACGGTTAACTTTGAACAGGAGGAAGTCAGTCTTGGATTGAAAAGACCCACCAGGACCACAATGCAGCCAAACATCGGTGCTGTCTACCACCGGGTGTTAGCTGTGCTTGGTTCCATTCCCTGTCATGATGTCACGTGGTGGTCTTGTGCGAGTCTTACAGAGCAGCATGCTCAAAGTCTATGGTAGCATTTTTAAGAGCAGTGTACAGAGACACATATGTGAAAAGAGTTAAGCCCTGTTTCTGCCAAGCAGTTCAGTTTCTATAGTCAAAACTTCCAAAGGCTACCTAATGATTGAGATACTTCACATATTTTATACCAGTCACAGTGGTACGGTACTTAGTTCAGTACGGTACACTGCCTGGCTGACAAAGAATGATCAGTGCAAGGTAACACATGAAACGGAACGGAAAACATTTATCATTAAAAAAAATCAAGTTGATTGCAGAGATAAAATTGACATTTTTTTTATTTAAAAATATTTTTATCCATATTTTTGTTAGTGCTGTAGTGAACTACACATTAAAAAAAAGAAACTTCCCTAGGTACTGTATCAACACATATTTACATGATTTAGAAACCGGCCCTTAGTATTTTACTTTCTTACTTTTTAATAAACTAAATTCCACTTACTGGAGGTTTTCCACCCTTCTGCAGCCTTACTCTGTGTTGGTCTAGAACTGTACACCTTGGTGGAATGATGCCTATGTTGTGAAGAAGTTAAAGGGTCATTGACATGATTGATCAGCTTTGCTTAAGTATCCATCCATCCATCCATTTTCCTCGGCTTATCCGGGTCCGGGTCGCGGGGGCAGCAGCTTCAGTAGGAAAGTCCAGACTTCCCGGTCCCCAGCGACCTCTTCCAGCTCCATCGGGAGGACGCCAAGGCGTTCCCAGGCCAGCTGTGAGACAGTCCCTCCAGCGTGTCCTAGGTCTTCCCGGGGGCCTTCTCCCGACTGGGCATGCCCAAAACACCTCACCAAGGAGGCGCCCGGGAGGCATCCGGACTAGATGCGCGAGCCACCTCAACTGGCTCCTCTCGATGTGAAGGAGCAGCGGCTCTACTCTGAGCTCCTCCCGGATGGGCGAGCTCCTCACCCTATCTCTTAGGGTGAGTCCAGCCACCCTACGAAGGAAACTCATTTCCGCCGCTTGTATCCGCGATCTCATTCTTTCGGTCATGATCAACCGAAATACTTATGTATATGTATATGTATATGTATATGTATATATATATATATAACATACTTTGCTTAAGTATGTTATATATTATTTATAGTTGTGTTCCACATTGTTTAGTTTTTGAAAGCGGACGGTAAAACTTGCAAAAATTACATTTACAGTTTCATGGCGGCATCCACGATGAACTCGTTGCAGCAAAGCATCATTTCTAAAAGTGACATAGCACCTTTCAGTTAAATCCAAGAAAACAAATGCTTTATGTGACTTAGCTTGGTATATTTTTCATCAAAATAGTAGTCATGCCAAAACAATGTGTTGTTGCGGGATGTGTACAGTATCCCAGTGACAATAAAAGTTTTTCTTTTCCAAAAGAAGATGTAAGACAAAAATGAACAAACTTCTAAGAATGAGAGACAAATAGAAGATACATCAAAGTTGCCACAGAACAGCTCTAAACAATATTCCAGCATAGAGATTGTACAGCATTATATATGTTAAATAAATATCTTTTTACAGTGGGAAGTGGCTATGAAATATGAAATAAATCAGGCAATAAAGACGCTTTTATGCTCATTAATAAGATGATTTAAACTAAGCAATTCCAGTGTAATTTACACTTACCATTCTATGTCTTGAAGCCAACCAATCTTCATCTCCATGTCTTCAGGCTTAAATCCATGTTCTGCAAGTTCTCTATTGCATCTCGAAATCTTTCTCCCTTTTCTCGTCAAACTCTTTTGACACATCACTAAAATATTCGCTACAATCACTGTAAATCTTGTACGTGGCTACGCTTGTGTAGCTAAAAGGTGTTAATCTCACTTCCCGAAATGACGCTTTGCTGCAATGTGTTCGTCATGGCTGCTGCCATGAATTATTAATGTAATTGATTATAAATGTAATTTTTTATGATTTATCGCTTTAAAATAATAAACAATGAAGAACATAATTACAAACAATATACAGTATAACATATTTAAACATAACATAACATTGATTAATCATGTCAGTGATTCTTTATAAGGTCTTATAAAATATTTTTAAAGGAAAAATACATATTTATATATAAAATGTACAGAAAGTTCTAGAGGAGGTACCTGTGTAGCACCGGCGTAGTGGTCCTATTTTGTCCACATGCACACATTACACAATTTTATTGTAGTCCTAATTAGTGCTGTTGTGTCAAACTGTCACAAAGAAGGTGGAGCTTTAATGACAGATGCAATCTTATTTTTGAGAGCTGTATCCCCTTGACAAATATAATACTGCTCCATTTGGACTGATAAAGTCAGAGACTTAACAGTATGTTATTTTGCTTTCAGTATAATGCAATACAATAATAAATATATTGTAACATTCTCAAACAACCTCCAGTAAATTTGGGCATACTCCCACTGCAACATTGCATTCAATCTTACCCGTATATTTTTTGTTTTATAAATATATATTTTTGAAGAAAAGAAAGGAATCGGCTTATCTGGAGATAGGATGCTCTTACCCTGCGCTTTACTCCGCAGTCTTATGACAGCTGAAACAATTGTGCAGTGTGTTTGTGTTTGAATTTGGAAACGAGAAACAATAAAAACCTAACATGCAACACTGCTGTCGTTTGTATTGATGCAAACCCAAAAATAAATCTTTCATTGCCCCCTTTTTTTTGCCTCTCATCTTCCATTAAAAAGATCTTTCAGATTTTGGGGATGTCAAAGGAACACACACGGTGTTGTTCATTTTCATTCGATGAAGTCACGCAGCAGCAGGCGTATGGCAATGAAAGCTATTTATCTTGTTTACACACTTGTAAAGTGTCTGATATTACCCGTAGAGATGGCCGGGCTCGTCTGATGGTCGACACAACAGTGTCAGGCCGCAAAATTACACACCATTTCCTCCAAATGCCATCTTTTCCCCACTCTGCCATCACTGAGCCTCTGCGCTCCGTAGAGAAAGTATACACATCCCTCAGCATGCCACGGGGTATTATTACCGTCTATCATTAAAACAACGAGAACAACCATCTCCATCAGAGAGGCACGCCAGGCTTCAAGGGTGCCGGCGGAGGTTAAGGAGACACGCACAAGCTTGTGTGTCACTTTTATTTAGTACCACAATTTTCCTAGAGTCCAATGTGACTCATCGAATAATTTGTTGGGTCTTAGCCACACATCCACATGATGGGATTATTCAGATGAAACAAATCCATCGTGATAGTCATTTGCTTCTTTAATGTGACATGATCATTAAGTAAATAACAGCTAAAACTCCCAGAAGAACTAGAACATGGGCATTGAATTGCTACGTTAATTAGGAAATCTAAAAGGCATCAATTAATCGACTAAATCTCAAGACAAACATACATTTATATACAGTATATCAATGGTACAAGTGAGCAGAATGTTCCAAATGATCAACAGCGCCTCTGCTGGTGGCAGTTGAGTAGTGCGCTCCATTGACATTAATGCCTCAAATAATGTTCTATTTTCTTAGACTTGGAATTTATATGTACATTTTAAACAGGACACTCTAAACATTTTGCGTTTTTATTCATTTCCAATAAAAATAAACAGCAAGTCAGGCGTGTTATAATAACCAAATTAAAAAGCATATACGTGTTGAGTTCACTGGCGTTTACAGATTAGCCGCATGCTAACGCTAGCATCGTGGCTAAAGGTGTATAATTAGCGTGTCTTTCGACGGCCGTTAGGTTTGTCTAGAGAATGAACTTAAATCGTATATCCTCTAAATATCCTCTACTTAGCTACAACAAAAACGGTTCAGTGAAAAACAAATTGCCCACCTGAACTGTACGAAAGCTGTGGTTTCTTCTTTTACGGAATCCCCATGTTACTGTTGTGACGTTCACGAACGAAACGTTTTTTTTGAGCGGCTCGTTAACATGAGCAATGGTGACCGGGGACGTAGCCGAGAACCGTTCTTTTTGTCCTCCATTTAACATGGACTGCATCCAAGAACACTCCACCAGTCTCTTGAGCAGTTTGTTTGTGTGTTTCGTTTTTCTGTATTATTATCAATGTTGTGTGAAAATTGCATTAATCGCTCTTTTGCACGGAAATTCATTATAGCCCGCTTTGTTTTGTTTTTTAATGTCTACACATGTTCAACTCATGGTTTACACACATACATGGAATTTGTACAAAGGATAATTCCAAAAAAGTCACTGTAAAAGTCACTATCACTGTAGTGATAGTAATATAGCACCACCCTGTAGAACATTTACAATGAATCCAGTTCAGACTCTAAAATTTAATCCCTACATGTCAAATAAGGTTATCATCAATATTTCTGAATAATTCAAACCCATATTTGTGGGATATCCAAATTCATTCCTCCCAGTGATTATTTCCAAGATAAAACGGGTTAAAGCCGGGCTGACTTCTGAAAACTTAATACTGTAACTATAAAAAAAGAGCCAAACGAGGCAGTTTTTTTGAACAGCTCTTCGACTGCAATGACTCACAAAGATCCATGTCTACACCATGTTAGAGTTGTCACTGTGCTCCTTTTGGTTGAAGAGTGTAACTGTATGAAATCACAGTAGTGCCAAAATTAAAAGGCAATACAAAAAAAAATATATAAAGAGAATCAATAATACAGAAATATACAAATTTCATATTCTTTTTTCATTTTGTGGTTAATTTTCCTGTTTTATCTTTTTCTTTTCCATTTGCTTTTTCTCATAGCATTTACCGGATGGCTCAAGCTGGTGACAAAAAGCAAAGGCCCTTCTGCCAGGGTGACTAGCACCTGATCACACAGTTCCTGTTTACATTGACTATGTAGTAACTATGTTTAAATGTATGGGTCAAAAACCAGGAAGTAACGTCACTATCATGCCAACATTCACATACTTTGCGCAAACATCTTACACGATAGTGTCCATATTAAAGCTGCTGAGAGAAGCGGCTAACAGGCTGGATGGGACTGGCAGAAGGACCTGCCGCTTTGCTGTGGGCGGGCCTTTTTGTATGGCTTGAGCCATCTGGTAAATGTAATGAGAAAAAGCAAATGGAAAAGACAAAGATAAAACAGGAAAATCCATCACAAAACAAAAAAAGAATGACAAAATTTGTATTTTTTGTGTGTTATTGATTTGTCTTATATTTCCACATATTTTCATATTAATTTTGGCAATCCTGTCACTCCATAGTTTGAAAGACACATTGAGTGTAAAGATTTAAAAAGCAATATTCATCAGCGTGGCTGAGCAGGCACATACTGTATTGTTGTGCCCAGAACAGGGTACACACTGCTATGTCATGCGGGTATTCTTCCAAAGGTGCATGCTTTAACTGTAGTTCTCGAGTGAGTCTCAAGCTTACAGAACAATATCATGTAATAGGAGTGCATTCATAGGCACAAAACATCGTAACACAACACGCTGTAAACAGAGAACCACCTGTACTCCTTTCCCAACAAATCCAAATGTTTCTTTTCGCTCACAGAAACATCTCTCTCGTCTGTAAACCACATTGAATCCTGGCTGCAGATGGCACACAGTCCCAGATAATAACAATAACAAAGAATACACACTCTACATGTACAATCAGTGTGAGTATCAACACTCATACATTTCCATTTTAACAAGGCCGGGAGCGCAAGGCCTGTTATCAGCATAAACATGAGGCTCTCGCAGCTGCTTTGCATTCATATTCACACAAGGCTCCTGCATGATTCCATAAAAGATATAGCTCACACCGCAATGCGTGCTGGGGAAAAGAGCAGTGGTATATGTATTATGTAGGAGGTGACAGTCATTAAAAAATAGCTGCAAATCATGAAAAATATTAAGATATGAGAGCAAAACAAATTACATCCAGCAATACCTATAAAACACCACTAGGTGTAACTAATGATGTTGCCTCACCAGAATTTTTTGTTTTGACAGAACAAAATAAAACGCAGCAAATTTCAAAGTGGTGCACTCGTTTATTTACATTCACATTCATAAGTTATCTCTCCTCGTCACAAAAGATTAAGCAACAATCATTGCATTTTCACCAAATCAGCCCCAAATCACAACCTTCATGCCTTTTAAAAGCCTAAAATGTACACGATTTAAATACCCCAAGGAGGCGAGAGACATTCAAAACAGACGTTCTTCAAATAAAAATAAAATCTGCCTTCCAGCCCAGAAGTGAGTTAAAAATATTCAAAAAGTGACATTAAAAGGATAACAGCCGCAGAGAAATCAGAGCTGACACATTGAACGAGCTTGTGATGCAAACAAGGGAACACCCAGTGTTACAAGCAGTTTTCCCCCTTAATACTTACGTAAAAGCACATTTCATATTGAATTCAATATGATCCAGCCGACATTATCTTTCAGTATGCTACCCAGTTTGTGACAAAATAAATAAATGACAAGGTGAGTCAAAAGGTCAGAGCAGGTCGGGCAGGATGAGGCCGGGCGGTTTGGGCTCCACGCAGTTGATCCAGAAATTGGCACAGCTGGCGTGGTACTGGTGGCCACCGTACAGCAGCTTGAAGTTGTCCGTCTCAGAGTTGAACGCCTGCGGGGGTAGAAAGGCGAGACTGAGACGCTGATAGGACATTTGGGCACTCAGCAGGAGGCAGCTGCAGCTAACGGTTGGTTTCGATTCTCACGACAAATGAATACATGAGAAGTGCATGGAGAAAGACCACTGCAGGACATGATCTGGATCTTTCACACACAGTCCATTTCGCAAGTGAATGTGTAGTTACTCTACCTAACAGAACATTTGGAAGGTTATTTTAAAATGTTACAATCCCCTCTACTGTAAGGTGTACGGAACAGAAGATCTGCATATTTGCCTACACTCTGGACACGTCTGGCACCGTTGACTCCCATTACAACCATACCTTTTTGATATATTCTGACATAGAAACTGCTTTTCACATGAATGCCTAATAAATCTAAGCCTCTACCTTCAAAATATCTATATACTACATTTATCATCGTAGATTTCTAGCAGGAACTGTTATGAAACCAATGGCTAAAAAGGGTAAATATTTTTCAAACACATTTGCTCTAATAATGGATCAAAATCATTTATTGACCTAATAAAAGTAGGGATGCACTGGTGTGCTCAGCCTTCCAGCTTCACGGACAGTCAGACAAGACAACACAAACAGAACATCACTCCATTATCATTGTTTATTATTGTTGCAGTCCCCCGGACGTTTTGTGTAGTGTTTGTGATGTCCGACTGTTTTGTGTGTGCGTGTGTGTAGGGGTGGGGGGAGTACACTGGTATCGGATCTGCCCCATACCCATTGAAAGCCCATTGAAACAAAAAACCCAATAGGAAAAAAGATAGATTTATAATAGTTCTGAAGTCGTTGAAAAAATGTGATTCATTGAATTTGACAAAAAGGTCAAAACGCAGGTGTCTACCTGCACCTCAAAAAGAACAGCAAAAATGTTCATATATTCAGGCCAGAGAAGACCAATGGTTTGAAAGAGGAGTGAGGGAGGCCATCTACATCCAGGTTGAGAATCCATCTTTGAGTAGACTGAGATCTGCAGCACCATTTATCTCACACATGCAACGCTGTCCTCATCCCATCTTAAGAGATTTAATCATTGAGCTTCTAACAAGTAACAAACACAACACAGTCACCTTTGTTTTCAGATGCGTCCATGACCATCTTTACAACTGATGGAATACTAACAAGGGTGATCCAATTGTTCATCAGATAACACAATGTTTTCTAAAACAACCTGAACAGATTAAAAATATTAAGGTTTGCATAGTTCTGTGATATACTATTATCAGAAAAGTATTTGAATGGCGGGTGTTCATACATGAAATACATACAACATGTGACTAGCTGCTCAGCGGAGTGCAGTCTGAGGACGCTCGTGTGTGTGATGGGTGCCTAAAGAAAGTAGTGAGTAATGTGAAGTGAATCATAGCCTCCCACACACAAGAAGCAGAACTGGATAAAAAAAAAATTCTCAAAGCTTCTACAGAACGTTGTAAGTCAAACATTATCTCTGCTAGGCTGACAGCAGCTGTCTGAATGAAGAGCATCTTCACACACTTAACGCAAGTTTGACACATCTGTCAACCGGAGCAGCATACACACTCTACAAACCTGTACAAAGCGAGATGACACAGCCATGACAACCAGCAAAAAAAAATGCTCATGAGGCGGATATTGTAAATTAACGTTTGTATTCAGTTAACTGCCCTGTCTCCTATAGTAACATGGGTGTGGTCTACAAAGGCAAACTCCACAAACTCC
Source organism: Oostethus manadensis (assembly GCA_024372805.1). Classification (NCBI taxonomy): domain Eukaryota; kingdom Metazoa; phylum Chordata; class Actinopteri; order Syngnathiformes; family Syngnathidae; genus Oostethus; species Oostethus manadensis. Next base: position 499,574 of record QODF01000102.1, read on the forward strand.
AGTACAGGTGTGTGAAGCTGCGGGCTGAAACAACTCCACTAGGCCTGTCACGATAATCAATATAACGACTAATAAAAAAAGCAAAAAAACCCCAAAAAACAACAAAGTCCGTAATTTTGCTGGCCTCGATAAATGCATGCCCCCCCCCCTCTATACGACACAGGCTGGATGACAAGAGGCTTCTCTCCACACATTGATGAAGTTAGTTTCATGTTGAACATTGGATTTTGTCTCCATCATTGTTAATTTCATGTTGGCAGTTGGATATTTGGCTCTGTAGCAACAGCAGTAGCGCCCCCTCACTGTGCCCAGACTGCTCTCTCATGGTGTGGGGGAGCATTGCACGGGCCGCTTATTCACAGTTACATGTCCTCACAAACACTAACCAGCCCTCTCCTGAACTAAACATGTCGAGGCGGTAACCGGAAACATCGTATAAGGCGGCGAAAAAACTTGGCACCAAATGTGAGCATGAGCTCACATACAATAGCCAGTATAAGCTAGCTGGGATTGTTAGCTTGGTTTAGCGGCACATGTTAATGCAACTGTGCGAGTGTGCGCACACCGGTATGAGTTGTGCTTTAGTGCTTGTTAATGTAACCCAGCGTTTTAGGTTGGCCACTGACTTCGTGCAAGTTGTGTGTGAAATAGAGACAACAGCCACGGCTGCAAGAGGTACTCGTTTGGACGTAATCAAAACAGATTTTCAACACACATTACATTTTACTTTTCCGCCCTTCAAAATAAAAGCAGCCTCTACCTCTGCATGCGCTTTGAAATGTTTTTACTCAGCTATTGGTGTGAAACTCGTGTGTTACACTTGCTGTAATACATTAGTGCTTTTAACAAAGGCCTATCAGTTTGCTCCTTTACTTATTTATTTAATGCTGCAATCAACAATATTGTCTTAGCCCACTGACTTGAAGATTGCGGTTTCGATTAATCGAGTAATTGGTAAGGCCCTAGACAGACCAATTCAATACGAAGCAAACACAAACAGTTTGTGGTTTGGTCAGCAACATATCAGAAAAGAGGTAACAATCATGTTTAGTGTGACTAAATTGTTTTGCCTAAAAGTCAGACTTAGGGAATCATAAAATATTCACGTTTGAGAGACTGGTATTGAAAAATTTCCATTATTAAAGTTGTTACATATAAAATTAGTTTTTAAACAGCCTCTCTCTATCACACGCCTCCAATTAATGACCGGTTCTTTTTGCAGTTTAGGTTAAGCTTTGACTATAATTTTGGCAGTCCAAACACTGTGGATTGATTAAAGTCAGCAAAAAACAGTACAGCGTGAGCCATTACAATAGCTTGCAAAGCATTCTGAATCGGACATAAGTTGAGCTCACTGTTAACACAGTGCTACATGTGATAATACAGTCTGAAGAAAGGAGGAATAATTACCCTTGACTTCCTGACACCTTCTGGAGTCAAAGCCTGGAATCATAAGAGGAGTCAGCATGTTGTAGCGCAATGCAATGAGGAGAAGCAGCAGCAGCGGCGGCAAGCGGAGTGAGAGCATCTAAACTGCAGCTATTTTTGGACTTTTGCACAGCAAGCGAGCAACCACAAGCAACAAGTCTTTTCACAAAAGGTCATATGGGGCACAAGTTTCAATTTCAACTTTCACAAGTGAAATCTCTGTGTTAAATCCTTGAAGATCCCAGAGAGATGAATTATGCTAAACAGCCTGGTGATTAGGTAAACGATTCAATACTTTCTTGGGTTTCATATTGGAAGGTATCACTGTGCAGACCAGTGAAAGCTGCTGGAGCTCCAAAAGGGCCAAAGTGACACTTGACGCCTTGGATGCAATTTCAGCTCTAATTCAGTCTAGTGAAATAGTAGACATTTGCACGAACATTTAGAAGAATCATTTGCAAGATGAATGACACTGAAGGTGGAGGAGATCTTAATAAAATAGCACGGCATCAACAATTTCTGCCATCTGGCCTTACGAGCAGGTCAATGCCTGTGCACCTTGAAGCGCTGAACAAATCAGGGCCTCTTAGCTCAAAGGACAATGCTACAATCACTGGCACCTGCCATGTGCAAAGCACTTCTTTCACCTCTTATGCTCTCAGGCGACTCTCCCCCTTCTGTACCTTCGCAAATATGTCAAATATGTAATTAAAAGAGGGGTTATTAATTTCATGCTGGTGGCGCATAGCCAAAAGTAAAATCCTTTTTTGGCATGTGAGAGGCTTGAGCATGTATGGATCATCTTAACTGGATTGAACCATTCATGTAGCTGCTGAAAAGACCCACGTTACCATCATTTCCCTCACACACCATTCTGTCAGGACACCATGGATGAAACCCCTCTAAAAGTCTTGTAAGGCCTTCAAGAATCAACCCACCGAGGAACCAAAGTGGCAGTTCTGCTCTCCCTCATGTTCGTGTTTGCAGCTATTCAAGAGCCTCCAGCATAAAGAGCGAGGCGACAACAATGACCATCACTGATTGTATGCTGAAAGCGCCTCTCTGACCGCTGATTGTTCAATCATAACTTAGCAACCGTTACCAAGGAGCTCTGTTAAGCTTTTCATTCCTCCAAGCTGCTGCAGTGAGGGCCATACTGGGTGTCTGTACGCACTGCAAAGTGGAGGGTTGATTTATGATGTCATTCACTGAGCTTCCATGTTCTGATTTTATCACTGTTATCAATTAAAGGGTCACTGAGATGGTTGATCAACATTTCTAAAATATGTTCTATATTGTTCATAATTATGTTCTATGTTGTTAGTTTTTTGAAAGCTAATGGCAAATTCGTAAAAATTACACAGTGGGAGCATTGTCCAACTCGAGTGGCGCTGGCAGAGTAACAAGTCTCAGCTAAAGCCAAGCAACCAAAAGCTTCTCAACTCTGTTCGGTTTATTTTTCATCAAAATAGTCCAAGTGGTACTCTTAAGGTTAGGTTTTTATTATTATTATTTTTTACCCCAAAAGACAAGGTTTAAGACTACAATGAATGAAGCAAGTACAGAGAACAAGAGACAAATGGAAGCCCGCGTCGCTTTCAGTTCTTTGCAATGAAGCCTACTGCAGGAACACCTTTGAAGCATTTGGCTTGAACACATTTTGGATGCTAGGATGCTATTCCTGATGTTATGCTAGGAAAAAAGGAGAAGAACCATGCGAACGGTGCCACACAACAGAGTAAGTCATGTCTTACATATTGTATTCTAAACACTATGCCACCAAAGCGACAAACATTTAAAGCACTATACGTGTTATAAAAACATTTTCACAGTAATATGATGACGGTGAGGGTGCAGGGTAGTGACAAAATACACAATAAAAAAGGTTAAAGAAAACCCTTTACGCTCGATAAGGTGCCGATTTAATAATAATTGAAGGATAAGCAACTCCAAGTTAATTTACACTTCCAATTTGGTGTTTTGAATCCAACAATCTTCATCTCCGTGTCTTTGTCGGACACCTCCGCAGCGTAATTTAATCGGCGGTGGTTACAATTAATTAAATCCCTGTTCTGCAAGTTCTCCATTTATTTAATTTCCAGATGTTTTTTCCTCCTCAAAATCTATTCACACATTGCTCAAATCTTTGCAATAATCACTGTAAACATCCTTTGTCTTATGAGCCTCTGTGTTTGTATTACCTACGAATTCATCTTGGTTCCCGTCATGTACTATAAATTAAATTTTTATGGATTTACCGTTTGCTTTAAAAAATAACAATGTAGAACATAATTACAAACAGTATACAACATATTTAAGTCATGTCAGTGACCCTTTAAATAACTAGGAGGCGGCGCATAACTCAGCCATGAAACGCCACAATAATATATTGACATTTGGAGAGAGGTGAAACCTGCCACTTTAGCTGCCCTTTGCAAGGCTCCCCCATCAGACCCAACAACTACACCCCCCAGAAGGCAAAAGCAGAAAGAGTCTGCTATAAGAACGTCTCATACTCGTTTGAAAAAGCGTCCAAGCATGCTTTCTTCTTTGTTCTGCAAATGTTTCACAGTCAGACAAGAGTCACTTATTAGTAAAAACACAACTGTGCGTGTACCAACCTTGCTGCGAGAGTCAACGTTGAGCAGGCACACCCCACACGCTAGCTCCTTGGCGTTCTTAATGCCGTGTCTCAGAATGCACGAGGTGAAATCCAGAGATGTTTCATCAGGCTGCACAAGACACATGTATTTCTTCAAAACCTACTTCATCGTTTTTAATTGTGAATTACAAAGGTTTTGGCTTAATTTTTTTACACCGGATGCCCATCCGGACCCAACCTTGGTAGGGAACCTAACCCATGTCCTGTACCATAAAAAGCAGAAGCGTGTACCATTACAACACCATTTTTTGAAGTAGGTCCAGCTATTTGGTGGCGTCACAAAACTACTTCATTTAAGAGTAATACATTTACAGTGGTATGAAAAAGTTTGGGTACCCCTGATATTTTTCAAGATATATTTTTTTTACAAATCCTTAGTTGTTAGGATCAGCAATTTCAGTTAAACATATCATATAGCAGACAAACACAGTAATATTTGACTGAAATGAAGTGAAACAAAAAATGAAACAAAATTAGGCAGGTGCATAAATTTGGGTAGCACTAATTATTGGAACACAAAATGTCTTTGGGAAGCTCACTGACCCTTGACCTACATACACAGGTGAAGCCAATCATGAGAAAGGGTATTTCAGGTCGCCAATTGCAAGTCGTTCTCCTCTTTGCATCTTCTCTGAAGTGTGGCAAAATGAGAGCCTCAAAACAACTGTCAAATGACCTGAAAATAAACTGATTGTTCAAAAGGATACAAAAAGTTGGCTCAGAGATTCCAGCTGTCAGTTTCCACCGTGAGGATCATAGTGAGGAATTGGAAGACCAAAAGTAGAGTTCTGGTTAAGGCCCAGCAACGTAGGCCAAGAAAAATCTCACACAAGCAAAGGCAAAGGCTGGTGAAAAGACCTACAACATGATCTTGCTGCAGGTGTCACTGTGAATCGTCAACTATTCAGTGCACTTTGAACAAGGGGATGCTGCATGGGAGAATAATGCAGAAGAAGCCGTTTCTGCGCACATGCCACAAACGGAGACACGTGAGGTATGCTAAAGCACATTTGGACAAGCCAGGTCCATTTTGGAACAAGGTGCTGTGGACTGATGAAACTAAGGGGCGGTATGCAACGCGGATGAAGAACACAGCATTCCAAGACAAACACTTGCTACCCACAGTAAAATTTGGTGGTGGCGCCGTCACGCTGTGGGGCTGTGTGGCCAGTTGAAGGTCGCATGGATTCCAGTCGGTATCCACAGATTCTTGCCAACAATGTTCAAGAATCAGTGACAAAGTTGATGTTGCGCCGAGGCTGGATATTTCAACAAAACAACAACCCTAAACACTACTCAAATTCTACAAAAGGCCTTCATGCAGAAGAACAAGTACAATGTTCTGGAATGGCCATCTCAGCCCCCAGAACTGAATATTATTGAAACTCTGTGGTGTTATTTAAAGCGGGGTGGTCCATGCTCGGAGTCAATTAAACCTGACTGAACTGGAGATAATTTGTAAAGAAGAATGTTCAACGATACCGTAAACAGGACTCCAGAACCTCATTAGAAGCTAAAGGAAATAGTATTTTTTCTGTTGGGGTGCTCAAGTGTATGCACCTGCCTAATTTTGTTTAAATAATTATTGCACACTTTCTGCAAATCCTACAAACTTCACTTTTCAAATATCACTGTGTTCATCTGCTGATATTGATGTGATATTGATTCAAAAGAAAATATCTAAAAAAATGGTGCAGACTTTTAATTACCCATGCTGTAACAACAAGCGCATAGTGTGTCTGAAATTCCCTATATATTCCATTGCTTTCCCGTCACGGACATTGCTATTAGGTATCTTTAGGTTCTTACTATTGGCTATAAAGTAGGAACCGAAGTGGAAAGGATGAAAGTATCCCTATTATCAGCTTTACAAAATGCTACAATCAATGACTGTACCTAAACATCACAATAAATTGAAAAAAACACCCGAGGTAAATGACAATTATTATTGTTTTCTCTTCAATGTTGTCATTATGTTTCTGTACGGCCATGTATTTTAGCATGTGCACATTTAATAAGTTTCATTCCATTCCATTTTCTTCCGCTTATCCGGGTCGTCGGGGCAGCAATCTCAGTAGGGAAGTCCAGACTTCCCGGTCCCCGGCGACCTCTTCCAGCTCCACCGGGAGGACAAAAGGCGTTCCCAGGCCATCTGTGAGACAGTCCCTCCAGCGTGTCCTAGGTCTTCCCAGGGGCCTTCTCCCGGCTGGGCATGCCCAAAACACCACACCAGGGAGGCGCCCGGGAGCCATTCGGACTAGATGCCCGAGCCACCTCAACTGGCTCCTCTCGATGTGAAGGAGCAGCGGCTCTACTCTGAGCTCCTACCTGATGGCCGAGCTCCTCACCTTCTCTCTTAGGGTGAGTCCAGCCACCCTACGGAGAAAACTAATTTCCGCCGCTTGTATCCGCGATCTCGTCATTTCGGTCATGACCCATAGCTCATGACCATAGGTGAGGGTGGGACGTAGATCGATGTGTAAACAGAGAGCTTTCCCTTCCGGGTCAGCTCTCTCTTCACCACGACGGATCGGTGCAGCGTCCGCAGTAATGCGGTCGCTGCACCGATCTGTCTGTCGACCTCACGCTCCAACCGTCCCGAATGGCGCGTAGTAGCGGACCACCGATCCCGTACTCCCGGAGCTTTTTGCTTTATTTTTTGTGTGCTTTTTTTTGGCTTATTTTATTTCTGTGTATGTTTTTACTGTGGGCCAATAAAACCCAAGGGAGCGACAATTTGGACAACCCCTTTTATATCTTGTCGCCAGGGCTGAGCATGTGACGCGACTCTGTAAGCACCTACATTTTTCATCGACTACTTTGTTTCTTGTTGCAAGTGAATGATAATTAATGAATGGTAATTAAAGAAAACTAAACCACGTGTTAACTAAAGGGCACTAAACGAGGTGTGACAACTCAGTAGATCCAAAATCCAAGTCGGCATTCGCAAAGTGGGCTGTCCCTCTCTGAATGAGTTGTATATACATAGGAAATAATGTTCCTCCAGGCGACGAATCACAGACTTAGTGGTCAGTGTCGTTGATTACATGTTAGGAGGTGCATGTCACACTAAGAGTAAACACTAAACAAGGAAACTAAAACCAGTGGTACGCAACAAAATGTATCTGAGCAAAGCATACAAGCATATTCAAGGGTTAAAATGTGTACATGTTGATAGGCCTGCATGAATGCACCTTGGGTAAACAACAAAGAACCTATGCTAAGAACTAAGAACTACGCTGTAATGAAATAAGATTTGGGTCAAAACGATTTTGACTTAAAACATCACCAAGCAGTGTAATGAACACTTGTTCAGAATGTGGAGTAGAAACACGTAATCCTGACATTCACAGCAGATGTGCCCCTGAAGAAGACACCAAACTTCTGTATGCTAAAAAAAATTACATTTCAAGGCAATGAAAGATTCTTAATGTTACTCTGTGTGAATGCTTTAAAGGACAAATCACAATGCACCTGTCTCATCATTAGGTCCGCTTTGTCTTCAGCACCTAAACAGTTGTCGTGCACTGGCTCTACGGATGAAAACAGCCTTGTGGTCTCATCAATTCTGTTTGCAGACGCTTGGTGACAAGCTGGTTAAAAAAAAATCAATTTCATTCTTGTCATCCCAGCCGTTCTGAACACGGCTTCAGCAACAGGCGGCGCTTGCACTGCATTCGACTCAATTGATGATTGATTTGGACCTAATGGAGCGGCCACAGTGGATTCACTAACATTCCATTATCTTATTGGCAGCCATTTCATTGTGAACCAGCCTATTGGCAGAGTGTGTCTGGGCGATAAATGTGATGCGGCTGGAGCATCTGCATGTGTCAATCTCTTCAGAAACATGCGTCTCACCGCAAGCTTGGCCAGCGACATGAAGCCCATGAGGTTGTTCCACACGCGGCTGACGTCCTTCAGGAGGTGCTGCAGTTTCTCAGAGCACACCGCCGTCGCCTTGATGCCCAGCTCCACGCGTCTTGTCACACGGTACACTTCCACGACACCTGACACAGGACCAAAAAACATTCCACACACATTCTAGGTGTGATTGTGACTGTGTTTATACTCACCCAGCAGATACTCCATGCCCTGCGCTGACTGAATGACCTCTGTGCAGATGGATGAGCTGCTAATTCCATTCAGCGTATTGTTAGCTTTGGTGATGACCTTCACATTAGGACAGGAGACCTCAGATTTACTTAACATTTTCAGCTGACAAAATGTAGCCTGCAGAGTACAAACCTCCAGTGCACTTTCCAAACACCTTTGCCACTCGTAAGCGTAGCGCTCGCTCTCCTGCAACAACAAAAGAAAGAAGTCAGAGTCACAGAAAGTTAGTTGTGTACTGGTGATTTAAAATGTGTGACACTATGGTTAGTTGTTCTGGGATGGCCTCACCTCCACCTCCCCAGTCAGGTCCTTGTACTTGTCCCGAATAATAGGTAAAGTGGGCTTTTCACTCAAGGTGCTAGATCGGTCTCTGAAGGGTTGCTCTGGAGCCAAAGACGTGGGAGAACGTCCAATTTCCTTCTCGCCCAAACTGTGACTCCGCTTGTGGGAACCTGGAGGTAGGATGGTGAGAGAGAGAGCACTTTCAATAGCTTTCTAATATTAAAACCTTTGTATTCACAATCACCTTCCTTCTCACAGTCAAGAGAGGGATGATTAAATACCCAATTTGGACCAAGATACTCTTCTAGAAGACTGATGTATAAAAAAGGCACCTATGAATAATTAAAAAGTGCCAATCAGATTTTCAGGCAAATTTTGATTCTGGCAGGCCACCAAAACAAGCACAGGCAAAAATGAGCCATACTATTCCAATTGGAGCATGTGAGCAGGGTTCCCCGGTTGAGGTAATCAACCCCAAACTAACTAGTCCAGACATGCATCACTCACCACTGCCCAACTCTGATCAGATTACGGTCCACTGGGCAAAGAAGCGAATGCAAAGCCCTCAGCTTCAGGCTACTTAAATCCTTGGATCAAGAAGATAAATATTTGGCAAATGAGCTTTTGGAAATTATGAATGAATAATTCACAGATCTGTAAACAAAATTGTACAATTTGCATAAGCAAACAACTCAGAAATACTTGCCATTGGGCATGGCAAAAGCGTGGCTCGAGGAGCAAGTTTGGTGAATCTGGCAGCAGTGCATTTTCTGCTGATACTACAGCGTCACTACAGCTGGAAAAACTGTATTGCGTTACAGGTCTTGCTGTGGGCCTGTCTAAGGCCATCACCACACAACAATGGATATTTTCAAAATCTTTTCTTCCTATCGGTGTAAAAAAAAAACCCAAACATATCTATCCAGTCGAGTGGAGTTGTAAAAGACAATTCTGTCCACAAATACAAATCACATTCAACAGCTGTCATCCGCATCTTGGACCAATCAGAAGCCTGAAAATGCTACCAACAACTGACTTAGTTGTGCATTGTAGCCATCTGTTCACCATTATAGTGAGATATTAAATGTACAATGACATACGCATTATCTTTAAAATCAGCACACACTAACACATAGCCCAGTGCTGTTGGAAACACTGGTATGTTGTACAGCTCATTATCATCATCCACGCTGAGTATAATACTATGCAATGAACACAACAATATGCCAACCTGTACGATCCAAACACCAGTCACACTTACCATAAATGTAGTTTTCTAGTTGAGAATTGTTTGTGTGAATTTCAAATACACATACTATAAGATTAGGGTAATAACTAGTAGACACATGAACTCACCTTGGACAGACAAGTCAAATGTAGCCAGCTCATTCTTGATCATCTCCTCACTGGATTTGACTTTGGGCTGAGCGCTGGCTTTCAGGAAGTCGGACTTGCCAAACTTTGGCTTGTCTCCCTGAAAGGCTCCAAACTCAGAGGGTTCACTTTGGTTGGCCTCGGAACCGGCCTCAGCGACAGCAGGAGGGGAGTCTGACTTATCTGATACAGTGCTGGCAAAATCCCCAAAGTCATCCTCATCATCACCACTCTTTTTGTCCTTTGTGCCAAAGTCAGCAAAGGGTTCAAACTTGTCCTCAGAAAATGAGGCATCCTCTGTTTGGAAGGAGGTCTTGGCTGGAGAGTTGGTTGAGATGCTCTCACTGATATCAAAGTTCAGCTCCGGTTTTTGTGTTAGGACTAAAGGTGGAGGGCCTTCCTCATCAGGGACCAGAGACTTTTGGACCTCAACAGTGACACATTCCTCCCGGTCCGACCAGTCGTAAGTGGAGAGGCTGCTGAGGGCCGAAGTCCCAAAGGGGTCAAATTTCATGTCGTCTCCTTCTGTAATGACAACACAGACATGCCAGTGGTTCCTGGGAAAAGCCAAGATGCAGCCATGACAAACTGGAGATGGATATCAAATGGTTGTTCGTTTTCGGTGCAGGTGATCGATATTTTTTAAGGTTTGGTTGACATTGGACATAAGGTAATTTACCGCTGACTGATATACAGGATAGCATAATTCTAAATTCTAGATACAGTATATATTATATTATAAATTATATAATTGTGTGTCTGTACTTTGTCTTATAAACTGCTACTTTTTTCTTAAATTTTAAACACTGTGGTTTATACAGCAGTGCACTTAATTTATGACTATGTTCTAATCTTGTGACATAATCTATAATTCAGAAGTAATCATTTAAATACGGCGCCGGTCGTGAGTCAGTAAGGAAACTGAAGCTCTTTTACAGGAGTAAGCCATGGCTGAGGGTCACTAGACTGTGCTGATGAGCTTCCCTCTGGTTGGCCAATGAATTGCTATGCTGGGAATAATGCATTTTCACATGAAGTTAAAATAGCTGGGTTTTTTATTTTTTAAACTTGTATTGGTACTTGTATTGGTATGTATATTTCCTAGCTACCTTTTGAGTGTTAAGTTGCTGTGTCATGATTATAGCCTTCGAAGATGACATCATGAGTCAGACTGTTATATTGAGTAATGACCTGCGATATCTGATGGATTGATAAAACTTGCTTTGAGTTTTCTCATAGAAAATGACCTACTCCTGTCAAATAAAGATCTTCCCTGTCCTCACAGACTTGTGTGCGCCACAATTTGTCGTTTTATGACGTTGGCATGTTGGCAAAATGGTTTGATTGCGCAAACAAAACATTATTGGATTTCATTTTTTGTATGATTACGTTTCTGTCAAAAACTTTGACCAAAATTTTGCCTCCGTGTTTGTACGCCGTCACGATTCAGCAAAGTCAAACTGTTAATGCATTTTCTTATTGGGTGCAACAACACACTTCCATGGGGTCAAAGAAAGTTGCAAGTGCCAGCAATTTCATAAAGAACGTGAGAAACAACATTGAACTCAATCTCACCAGGATGAATAGAATGTCCGCATAAACAATACCTTCCATCCACTCTTATATTTGTCGTGGATAAATGTAGTTTTTATTAGGGGTGTCCAGAGTCTATATAAATATCACATATCGGGGAGAGTATCTGATTATATGGTATTTCTTCACAGTCGATTTTAGCCTTCGCCCCAGCAGGTCTACCCAGAAGCAGCCGGATAGAGCTGGACAGAACTCACATGATCACAGCAAACGTGTATGCAAAGTGTTTGGCAGAGTGTAGGAGAGAATTCAGCCAAGTGGCAGTATTTTTCATTAAAAGGCTGAAAAAGACATTGTAGCTGAGTGCAAACCCTGTCATGCACAAGTTTCTAGTGGTGGCACAGAGCTGGGAAAGTTGAACGCAATCAACCTCATCATACATTTTATGCAGCATTACACTGCAAACTCTTACATAAGAAGTCTATAACTTAAAAAAGCCAGCCCCTCTTGTTGGCCAGTAATACAGTTTAAATGCTTCCTTGTGCACCTCAAACCTGGCTATATTATGCCTAGTGGCCACTACATCATTTCTTACGACTATATTCCAGACACAGAAAGAAGTAAAAGGGGTAAATTTTTCTTATACCTACTGTTGCTAACGATTGTTCTCTCTTCAATTGATCAAGCCTTTTCCAACATTCCACACTACAAAATAGGTCATAAATGATTTGTGCTGATATTGGGCTGATGTCTGATATTTGTAGACTGATATTCAAGGCAGCAATATTGGTATTGTATAAAAAGTACAATAGTTGTACCAAGACAGCACTATTAACGGAGCAACTGGATACACATTACATTATTATATATACTGTGTGTGTGTATATATACACATATACAGTGAGGGAAAAAAACTATCTGAACCCCAGTTGATTTTGTAAGTTTGCCCACTAACAAAGAAATTATCAGTCAATGGTAGGTTTATTTGAACACTGAGAGACAACAATGACATAAAAAATCCAGAAAAATGCATTTCAAAAAGAGTTAAAATTAATTTGCATTTCTATAAAGGAAAGAAGTATTTGATCCCTTTGAAAAACGTGCTTCAGTACTTGGTGGCAAAACCTTGGTTGGCAATCACAGAGGTCAGCCGTTTCTTGTAGTTGGCCACAAGGTTTGCACACATCTCTGGGGGGATTTTGGCCCACTCGTCTTTGCAGATTCTCTCCAAGTCATTAATGTTTTGTGGCTGATGTTTGGCAACTCGATCAGCTCCCTCCACAGATTTTTTATGAGATTAAAATCTGGAGACTGACTAGGCTTAATATGCTTTTTCTTGAGCCAATCTTTTGTTGCCTTGGCTGTGTGTTTTGGATCATTGTCATGCTGGAATACCCAACCACGACCCATCTAACCCAACACTTGACGGTACATGGCCCCATCTATCCTCCCTTTGATGCGGTGCAATTGTCCTGTCCCCTTGGCAGAAAAACACCCCCAAAGCATAATGTTTCTACCTCCATATTTGACGGTGTTGACAGTGTTTGTGGAGTCGTAGGCAGCATTCCTCCTCCTCCAAACACGGCGAGTTGAACTGATGCCAAAGAGCTCAATTTTGGTGTCATCTGACCACAACACTTTCACCCAGTCTTCCTCTAAATCACTCAGATGTTCAGTGGTAAACTTCAAACGGGCCTGTAGATGGACTTTCTTAAGCAGGGGGACCTTGCAGGCACAGCAAGATTTTAGTCCTTCACGGCGTAGTGTGTTACCAACTGTTTTTGTGGTGACTATGGTCCCAGCTGCCTTGAGATCATTGACAAGTTTCACCCGAGTGGTTCTGGGTCGATTCCTCACCGTTCTCATTATCTTTGAAACCTCACGAGATGAGATCTTGCATGGAGCTCCAGACTGAGGGAGATTGGCAGTTAATTTGTGTTTCTTTTATTTGCGAATAATTGCACCAACTGTTATCACCAAATGGCGATGGTCTTGTAGCCCATTCCAGCCTTGTGTAGGTCCAAAATATTGTCCCTGACATCCTTGGAAAGATCTTTGGTCTTGGCCATGGTGTATGGCATCCAGATTGATTGATTGCTTCTGTGGACAGGTCTCTTTTATACAGGTAACGAGCTGAGAGGGCTGCCAAGGTCCGCTCCTTACCTGTATAAGATCCACCTGGGAGCTGGAGATCAGGCTGACGGACAGGGGATCAAATACTTATTTCCTTAATGAAAATGCAAATTAATTTATAACTCTTTTTGAAACGCATTTTTCTGGATTTTTTTGTCACTGTTGTCTCTCGGTGTTCAAATAAACATACCATTGAAATGATAGATTGATCATTTCTTTGCTAGTGGGCAAACTTACAAAATCTGGGGTTCAAATAGTTTTTTCCCCTCACTGTGTGTGTGTGTGTGTGTGTGTAATATAGATATATATATATGCACGCACTCCTAACAACCCCCTTGTTATTTTGTACCCATGAGGATTTGCACTACATCCTATGTTCCTTAAATTGGATGTCAACACTGAACTTGTATTGCTATTTTTTGCACTCATGATCATTTGCACTACATACCTTTTGGACGCTACACCGTCAAATGTATGGTAACCTGCAACATTGTAAATACCATAATTATTCAGTATATCATGTATATAATCAATTATATACACCCCATGTATATATGTATAGTACTATTCTCCTGTTCCCCACTAAGTACAGTTATTATTATTATTATTGACAAGAGAGTGATATTGACCAGAGTCAAATTCCTAGTGTGGCAACACATATGGTGAATAAAGCTGATTCTGATATACATACATATATGTATATATACATACACACACACACATATATATATACATATATATATATACAGTGAGGGAAAAAACTATTTGAACCCCAGCTGTTTTTGTAAGTTTGCCCACTAACAAAGAAATGATCAGTCAATGGTATGTTTATTTGAACACTGAAAGACAACAATGACAAAAAAAATCCAGCAAAATGCGTTTCAAAAAGAGTTATAAATTAATTTGCATTTCCATGAAGGAAATAAGTATTTTATCCCCTGTCTGTCAGCAAGATCTCTAGCTCCCAGGTAGATCTTATACAGGTAACGAGCTGACATTGGCAGCCCTCTCAGCTCGTTACCTGTATAAAAGAGACCTGTCTACAGAAGCAATCAATCAATCCAGATGCCATACTCTGCACCATAGCCAAGACCAAAAAGCTTTCCAAGGATGTCAGGGACAATATTTTGGACCTACACAAGGATGGAATGGGCTACAAGACCATCGCCAAGCAGTGAGAAGGTGACAACAGAGTGTGCAATTTTTCGCAAATGGAAGAAACATAAATTAAATGCCAATCTCCCTCGGTCTGGAGCTCCATGCAAGATCTCACCTCGTGGAGTTTCAATGATGATGAGAACGGTGAGGAATCGACCCAGAACCACTCGGGTGGAACTTGTCAATGATCTCAAGGCAGCTGGGACCATAGTCACCACAAAAACAGTTGGTAACACACTACGCCGTGAAGGACTGAAATCTTGCTGTGCCTGCAAGGTCCCCCTGCTCAAGAAAGTTCATCTA
>QODF01000102.1:516018-531802 GCA_024372805.1 Oostethus manadensis
TATATGTATATGTATATGTATATGTATATGTATATATATATATATATATATATACATATACACATACACACACACATATATATATATATATATACACACACATATGTATACATATATATACACACATATATATGTATATGTATACGCATACATACACGCGTACACACGTACACGTATATACATACGTATATACATATACATACGTATATACATATACATACACATACGTATATACATATACATACACATACGTATATACATATACATACACATACGTATATACATATACATACATACACATACATAAAAAATTTTTGTCTACTTACACAAAGGTAATTTTTTTCCCCTAAATGTTCAGGTCTGCTAACACTCTCACAGCCAAACAAGCCTCATTTTAACACTTTTAGAGTATGCAATGCAAAACTTTGGAGGACACAAAAAGCAATTTGTGAAATTGACAAGGATTTAGTGCTGAGAGAAATATTAAGATTAATTTGAGGCATCTCAAGCAAGGGAAAAGTAAGAAAAATAAGACGGTAGCCATTTCAGCAATACCAACAGGAATATTTATTACGACAACATGAGATGAAAAAAAGAGAAGAAAAAGTCACAAAGTACTCTGAAAGAGGTCTATAGTTACAAGAGGTTTGTTTTTCTTGCAAACTAACATGTGTAAAACTATAAAGTTCAGTTATGATACAAGGGCATGCAGAGCCAGGAGGGCAGAAAAAGAGCCAAAAAGATGAAACCAAGAGAACCCGAGGATAGAGAGAAGCACAAGGCACAGTCACAGACTTAAAAAAAAAAAAAAATTCAGGCATTCGAGGAGACTCATTTAATTATTAGCTTGCCAACGCCACAGTTTTTTGTTTTGGATAAGATAAAGCTCAGGAGGGGACCCTTTGAGAACCTGACATGAAAATCTGGCAGAGAATAGCCCAAAAAAATACATATGGATAGAAGCCTTTAACTTGATTATCTATGAGGAATTTGGATAAGAAATATTGTTTATTCTGCCTGCAAGTGTGCAAAGTGATTTAGATCAAGCGCTCAAAGGGTTAGAGGAAGCAAAGAGGGCTGTTCTTACAGCAGACATCCCAATCCCAGACGTAGAAATAGTTTTTAAAGAGACAGTATCCTTTTTATTTTGTTGTAGTGATGGTTTGTAAAAATAATTGCTAAATAATTTGTCAAACCAATAAGTAGTAGGACTGATGATTTAAAAAAAAAAATGTAAGTAGTGGTATATTCACATTGAAAGTACACAGAGAAGACAAATCCTACTTGTGCCAAAATAACAGCTTATTTTCCTGTAGAAAACACCATTCTAAAACTGTGCAAATAATTTACATCCTGGCATTGTGTCCTGTGCACTTGTCAATTTCACAAATTGAAAAGGCAGCAAAAGCAGGGCAATACTGACAGAGGAACACACCATGGAACCAGACGTGACAATTTCATGCGACCGCAGATAAAAGATGACAACAGTTTCCTTCTGTGCACCATACTCAAAAAACGACCTCACAAAAGGAATACTGTCTCTTTAAGATCATGTCAAGTGCGTGCATTGTAAGAAACACTGTGGAAAGCATGAGGGGGCTCTGCCTGCTACACGAAAGAAAAACAAAACAAAAAAAACTAGAGTGTAAAACTAGTGGAGCCATACAGAAACAAAAGAGCGCCTTTAGAATGCTTCAATGTTGAATCACTGCTTGTGTGTCTTAAATGTTTTGCTGCAGTTTTTTGAAGTACATTTATGGTATTGGATTGCTGTATGTAATATTAGGCGGGTAGTGGCGCACGCAACTATCTAAAAAAATGCATGCTGATAAATGAATGAATGAATGTGTTGTAGAAGGTAAGATGCTGATGAATAAGACATGATACAGCAGTGGGTTATCATTAGGTGTTTTTGTGACTGGATGGTAAATGATCCCAAGCAAATTTTCCACAAATAAAGATGCTGTCATCTGTTATGTGTGCTGCTCAAACATCTACCCACAGCCTTGTCCTGATCATGCTGTGCCTAGCTGCACACACCAGCAACAAACAAACACACACAAATTTTCAGTCAAACCTGTAGACATGAAGGGAAGCAGCCACGACTACAGAGCTTAGCGAGGTCACGCAGACACGATCTGAGGGCCTTGTCTATGAAAAATGACTGAGAGCACATCAACACGTCTGCCCACAACACTTTAGGTATGTAGACACTTATATCACCACAAGTGTGGCGGGGATAATATGGAAAACAAATGGGGGTAAGTAAGTAAATAAATAAATAAATAAATATATGTTGAGATGGATGATACTAATAACAGTTGGAATGAAGGATGAAGCCCAACACCAAATCTGATATGTTATTATATTGTGATGTCTGTCTCTTCCTTTAGTGTTGCACCTAGGAACTCTTTACTTGCCCTTTGACCTCCTTGTCTGACAGAGGGCACAAAGGAGGAGCCGAGTTGAGCTGGCCATGTAATCACTATGGGGGGGGGTGTGTGCGTGTGAAAGAATACAAGGACCTTCACCAGAGCAAACGGACTAGTTCCTCACCTGTAGCAGGGGGCTGGTGGGACGAGAGACCGGGCAAATCCAGCGAGCTGTCTGACATCACGTGCTTCAAGTCTCCACCTATGTCGGTGAGTTTCATGTCCAGCTGAACTGACAGTGCGTCCTCAGAGTCATCCTTTCCCATGCTGCTCCCCCCGATAGATGGGAGATCGAGGGACTTGACAGATGCGCAGTCCTCCTTTCCCTGTTTAAAAGCGGCAACTTTGTCCACCAGGGTCTTCTCCGAGGCACCAAGTGCCGTGCAGAATTTTGAGGACTGGAAGTCGGCAAAGTCATCCGTGTCGCTTTTGAGAGATGAGAAGGAGCCACCGCCGCTCTCCTTTGTGTCATCGTAGGCCATGCCGCCCTCAAGAGACAGCTGTTTGAACACGTCATACTTGTCTGAGCTCTGCTGAGACCGCTGCTGGGAAGGGGTCTCACCTTGGACCCCGGCACTGCTCTCACCTTTGGGTTCCCCGCCAGAGCTCCCAAATGCCATGAAGTCAGCAAAGTCGTCATGTGGTGCAGCCGCCGCTCCCCCTGCTGCCGCTGGAGCCTGAATGGCATCAGAGGAGGAGCCAAAGAGGGCAAAGTCACCAAAGTCATCAGCTCCTCCCTCAGGGGGCTTGGCTCCACCTGGGAGGAGCACCAGAGAGGGGGGTACCGACACAGAGGGGAAGGCGGAAGTCTGTGTGTCAGTAGCCGGCTTGACAGAGGAGCTGACTGAGGAAAAAAGGTCCAGGTCGGTCATGGTGAAAGAGTTTTTGGCTTGAGAAAGAGAAACGGCAGAGGGCTGTTGTGGGAGTTGTTGAAGCGATAGAGCGTTGGGGAAAGCAGAAGAGAAGCCAGGCTGGAAGATCTTGGCCGGTTCTGAAGGGTTTAGTGGAGAGACGCTGTCCGCGGTTTTAAAGTCTGTGAAGCCGTCATCAGTCCTGACAGACTTGAAATCTGCAAATCCTTCACCTGTAAACCAAGGAGAACACAAGACACATTTGTAGCAGATAAACACTGTGGGGTATAAATATTCTCTGATCAATTCACACCCCAAAATGTACACACACTGCACCGCTTACATTGGGAATATTAAAATGAAAGTCATATATGTGAGGACTGGAAAAAGACAATCTTGGCAAAAAGAGATGGTGCAAAATGGAAAATAGAGCAACACTGATAAGGCGTGCAGGGCCTGACAATGTCAAAGAAAGGTCAACGCAGAGCACAACTTACTGGACTGGTCCCCATTGCAAACTGTTCTAATGAAATGGCAAAACAACTGCTATCAGCATTAATGAAAAGTGAATAGCTATAGCCCAAGTTATTGCGGGGCTGTGGCTCAATCAACACAAGAGAATGAGCAATAACTGATTCATCTGTGAATGTGGCTAAATTGCTGTTAGAAACGTCTTACCTAGCGGTTTCTTTTCACCAGGCGGCTCTAGTTGTCTAAACACGCTGTATTTGTCTCCGCCATCTGGATGGAAAGAGGGTAGAGTGTAATAAGGAAATAAATGTATCACTTTCTACTTTGGTAGTACGGTGTTTTTTATATTCACTGCAGTGGGCACACAAAGCTTGTGCGTGTACCTGAATTAGGAGCTGTGACTTCTATTGGCTGGTCCACAGACAGCTGTTTGAAGACGGCGTACTTGTCAGAGGAAGTGCCAGATAGTGGAGTCAACATGGAAGGTGCACTGCAGAGACATTAGGGGGTCGTCATAGGCCGTACTATTATAAGCGTCAATAGGTAGACTACTATTATTTCAGCATGCAAAGATGATTAAGATGGGTCTGTCAGTATCTGGCATTTATTAAAAAAAGGATGACTTTCAAGCGATTGTGGTTTTGCACATACAATTAAGTGCTGTAGAAAAGCGAATTTATTCTTCTTATATCTGCAAATATGCGCCTTTCAACCTCTGTTTAATAAAACTGTGATTTCAGTGTTTTGGTTTTATTACTACAACAAAAGTCTCACTGTCATTTCAGGGAGGAAATATGAGGGAAACATAATGCCACTGAAATGTGAGATAATTTTGTTCTACTTCATCCTTTGTCTCTTGACGAATAATCGTCTTTTTGTTTGAACTTGTGAAGTAATACGGGGAAATGAGCTTATCGACTGTGCACCAAAATTAATTCATTAGGAGGTGACCCCAAACTCATTTTTATTCTGGGAAGGTTTCTGTAAGGTAGAAAGAAGCAATGTTTGCACAAGGTAGCTAATTAAGCACAATAACAAGTGCTTCATATAATCTCTGATACTGAATATAAAAACTGTTTAAGCATAATCGTTACCTATTTTGATGCTGCGATGCAATGCTGACGGGGAAACTTGCACTAGACTCCCCCTGGAAGTCAGTGAATGCTTGGTCTCCAGCTCCAGCCCTTGGGCCCTCCTGAAAGTCCTGGAAGTCGTCGTCATCAACTTTGTTCCCCTAAAGGCATCAGCGCGTTAAAGAGGAAGCTTCATCACGTAGACGTGAGTACATCTGAACAAGTGTTACCTGAGCAGGTGGGAAACTGCCAATAAAGTTGGTGTTGGCAGGTGCTGTAGCAGGTGTAGGAACCGCCGGTGTTATGGCCATCACAGTCGGGGGTGGGATGGGCATGGCCATGGAGACTGGCGGATGGGCCATCATGGGCTGCTGGTGCTGTGGCATGACAGGGGCCATGGCCATAGAGACGGCTGGGAGATTGGGCACAGGTGGAGATGGGAACTGACTGAGGATTTCCACATTCATCACCGGCAGGCCGCTCTGAAAGACATTTTATGTTGTTTTTAAAGACTGAGCTGAATGTCACACACGTATACAACCTCATTAGACTCCACCTTGTTGTGTTTTAGCACTCAGGATTAGGTGCCATTAGAGCAGGAACAGAGCAATAACATTCAGTGTTTTGTAACCAGAGGATGAGGATGAACACTGGCCTCCTGCCAAATACCAGACATAAATTCCCATTATAATGCCCCACAATTCCTATGCTGATTCACTTGCACTACCTCTTCATTTGTCTCCTGCTAAGCCTTTCAAATTTCAGTGAGCGAGTGGATCTTTAAAGCCAAGAAGGGTCATAATTATGTGTAAAGTGAATGATTGTCTTGTTACCATTGTTTTTTGTTTTTGTTTTTTACCTGCGCCACAGCAATTAACGCCAGCACGGTGTAGAGCTCCTCCTTGGTCAGCATGCCAGGCGTTGTACGGTTGGCAGATGCCCAGATTTGCCCCAAAGCTTCCCTGGGAAGACCCGACGACATTAGGAGGGGGTAGAGCTTGGCGGTGTCGATCCCTGCCGGAGTCATGGTGAACTCTAGAACCTTCTTGAACATTTCTGAGGAAACAAAAACAAGAGACATACATATTTTATTTACAATGGAGGAACAGGCCATGTCCTCAGGTGTAGTATTAAAATATTCTTGCAATTTATTCAATTTCCTACTGATATTACTGTCCATTTTTCAAAATGTAAGCTCCTATATCGTAGTACCATCTGTTGCTTTGGCATGCTTGTCAGGCTGCAGATTCTTTAAGTAAATGTATTTTTGACTTGCCTCCCAAAATACCCATATAAGGCCGCCATTCAGACGAAACAAAATAATATGTACAGTGCAAATTTATATGATAGGATTACCTGGGATAAGACTGTCATTGTAAAGCCAAGATGGCAGCATGGACTGGATGTGCTCTTGTTGTGGATACACACCAACACCCGCTGTCAAAATCACATCAGACACACACACATAGTCATTTGTTGTAGTAAAAGCCTTGTAGAGGAATATGAGCAGCCAAGCCTCTTGGAAGCTCAGCCCTTCTGGTATCCAACTGCATAAAAAAATTATGTCTGGAAGGCTCAGGGCAGATGTAACACGCTTTTACACTGACTCACAAATAAATATCTTACCACAACACACATAAATCAGCCTGTGAGCCATTTCCAAGAGAAGATTGCAGTTGACAAAAAATAGCTGACACTGACCTAGTTAATATTTTATGTAAACACACATTATATAATTATCTGCTCAGGTGATCTGCTCTGCATACAACACCTATTACATGTAAAAATAAATAGTGTAATCTGGCATCACCATGATGTCCTCCTTTAAGTGTTTGCTGTTGCTTTGGATGAAACTGAAGATGAAAAATATCAATAAAAAGAGAGCAGCAGGTGGCATGCAGAGCTTGTGTTTGTCGCACAACTCTATGTGCACCCATGTTAGACCCAAAGCAGGCAACATGCACCATAACAGTATTGTAGTACAAGGAAGGAGAATATATTTTCCCATGAGTCCAACACATTATACACAAAAACCCTTGAAAGAAGTGTAGCAGGGAGCATCAAGAAGTGTCAAATCAGATGAAGTACCAAAACAATAATTACACTTAGTGGAAAAAACATCAGCTAGCTTCAATGAATCTGCTATAAAAAAAACAATTATAGGCCAATGGAAGAAGCAGAGTGGTGGCGCAGAATTATTAGGTTGTTGTGGAAAAAGTGAAAAAATTAACCCAGGGCAGAAAAGCAATGATTAGACCCGCAAGAAGAATGAGCTGTACAAGTCTGCAATAAACAGGGCTCTTCTCTCACCACTGTCACCACTTCTTTGAGAGTGGGGGTTGCCAGCAGACGAGGCTACGCCGGGTTCCGACACGGGAGCTTCAAGTAGCCTTTCTGCAATGAAGACGGCACCCAAGTCCGCAGGGGCTGTAGCCCAATTCCTTGCTTTACTACTGGCTTGAAACTGAGCTGAAACTTTGGCTCTGGGGATCATTTGGGTCAAAGTCTGCTTGGATTTAAAGTTCATCTGGGCCATTTTATGAGCCGTGAGGTCGCACGAGGAGAAAAGCTTTTCTTCCAAGGACGGGCCTAAAAGGGGGTGAACCAGCATATTCATCATTCAGCTTCCCTCTTTCATTAAAATCTACTATTACTAGCTGCCTGGCTGGTTGACATGTGTCGTCATAACAATTAGCCACATTTTTAGCTTCTGGATTGTCCGATTCAAACTGCATCAAGGAAGCCCAACAAAACAGATTGGTATTTAATGGCGGACAGGCCTGCAAAATGGTTTATCTGGTCTTATCCCCCAGAATGAGTTTAAGCTTCATTGTGGCTCGTTCTTCATTACAAACGTTGAGGCCACCTGCCGCACTGGCTGCCTAAAGCAGTGCAAGCTGCATCACAAATAGAGAACTGTAGATGTAGTCCAAGTGAACTGGAGACAATAAATAATAGAAGGTGAGCAGAAGCAAATTTACCTTGTAAAGCAGATTGGGAGCTGGAGTTGACAGCAGAGGGCTGTGTGGCAGTGGAAAGGGACACAGAGGAAGGAAGGGCAGGAGGTTGGAAGTGAGCGGAATTTACCGGACCCTGAACAAAGTCACTAAACTCCTCAACCTCCCTGGCGAAACCTGTCATGTGGGGGGAGGACGAGGAAGCCTGAGGGAGGCAACCATGGATGGTAGAGGAGGAGGAAGTGGGAAAAGATTCTGGGGTGTCTACAGGCCCCTGAAAGTCACTAAATTCCTCATCGGCCGCAGAGAGAGATGGGGGAAGGGGGGTAGTTGTGACAGATGAGTGGGATGATGACGATGATGATGAGTCTGCAAAAATTGAGAAATTATGATGATGGAATACGACACACATTAAACAGTAAAGCACTAACTCCAGGAAAAGATGAAGGAGCTGTAGAGGCGCTAACTATGACAAAACTACAGTATCTTCAAACAAAATGCTATTTAAAATATGGAAAGGTGATATGGTTTAAAACATAAAAAATCCGTGCTACTAATCCAGCTATTTTCCCAAAAAAGGGGAGCTCTAGTAGCATGTGACGCTACCTGGCTTCTTGCTCTGTGACGACGGAGTGGGGTGCATCTTGGCGTCTCTGCTGAAACCATCCAGGTTCCCCTTTATAGCCTCCAAGGCGTCGTCCCGACTCTTCTCCCCTGTCTGAGTACAAAAGCAAATAAGCGACAGCAGGAAAAGAGTGACAAGAGGAGGACGTGAAGACAATGACCTTGGGTTTGACGCTACTGAGGAGCCTCAGCTTCTGTTTCTGCTCCTCAAACTGTCGCCTTTTCCTGTCCTCCTCCAACATCTTCTGCTGCTGCTCTAGACGCTTCCTGAAAGCAATAAAGTGTAACTCTTAACACAGACACACTGGAGAAAATACTATAAATAGATGAAAGAGGTATTCATGGTTCAAAAGGGTGGATAGCACAAAAAAGCATTTATTAAATCAGTCTTTTATTAGTTTTCAAAATGTTTTGAGGTTAGATATATTTCTTACTGGTGCTCCTCTGCCATTTGTTTCTGCATGTCTGCGGTGTACTGGGGTCCAGTAGGTCTCATACCCAAAAACTGGGGTTGGCCCAAAAATGGCATCCCAGGAGTTTGCATTCCAATTGCCATCCCGCCCTGTTACATAAAATAGCAGTATAAATGTGTTGTTTTTTCAGTGGCATTTCAAAGCAAAACATTCCAAAACATTTCAGCAATACTGGACTGAGCGCAAAGGCTCACCTGCATGGGCATGGCTCCTGGAGGCATTTGACCTCCGTAGTTAATTCCCATCATGCTTTGCATATTTGGCGGCATGACCTGCACCATTGGGAAGGCCTGCTGCTGCTGCAGGTGCTGCTGCTGCTGCTGCTGTTGTTGTTGGATAGGCACCATGCCTACAGAGAAAACAAATAACAGTCCTCTGTGAAAGCCAAGGACAACATTTTGATTTTTATGAATATTTGCAACATGGCACTGTGTCCAATTTGAAGCATGCAGAGGGGAAATGACTTGAATTAATAAAAATTTTAAAAAATAATAAATTTGAAAAAAAAAAAAAAACCAGAAGCCTGACCATTATTTGCTAGTGCAAATCATTTTCCTTAGCAGCTGGGGACAGACATGAACTCAGCAACAAGCCAATCTGTTTTTTCCTGCTGACTAGTGTTACAGCTTGCAGGAAGAAAAAGGAGTGAAAAATGGAATCCTGCATGTTTGTCAGCACAGACGCTGACAAAGACGACAGCCGGTGCTGCCATGTGATTCACTGTGGTACTTAAAAACACACTACTTTTGCTTTCTAACTTTGCACTAACTTGAGTGGCTTCCCTAAAAAGGTGCATGGAAGGACACCAACAACACTAAACGTGAAAACCTTAACCTCAGCACTAATAGATGCCGTGCCCTTAATAATTTTCAGGTGTGTCATCTGCTAAACATCTAATACATGCACCCTTATTTTGCTATTTAAAAAAAAATTACTGCCATTAATGTCTGTCCTGGTAAACGTCATTAACAAAACACACATCCGTTGCAGGGCATATTTATTATGTTGTAATTACTATATTTGAACTTTTATTTGTCAGAAAAAGAGTGTTAGTCCTAATAAACACCTGGTATTTTCTGCAGTTGAGTATATCAACGCCACATGAGACAAGTAAAAAAGTACTTCTGTCTCCCTAGTTCCTGGCTGCATTGAACAAGAATTTCAGTCAGTTTACTTTACTTAGTAACGTTTTCCGTACTCCATTTTAAAAAAACAAAAACAAAACGCAAATCACAAATAATTCCCAGTCAGTTCTGTAACTTCTGTCAAAGTATATTTACTGATGACAACATCGTCACTCACCTTGTGGCAGTCCCAAGCCGCCTCCAACAGGATATATGAAACTGCAAGAGGAAACAGTTAGAATTAAAATGTTTGAAGGAGTAGCATCATATGGAGATGGAATGCTTCTGAGAAGTCCACTAAATAGATTTACTTGCTTACTACATGAGCAATGGCTGTGCTCACCACGTCAGTGACGCTGACATAATTTAGATCAGCTGGACTTGGACTGTTCCAAACGCTAGCGTTTCCCCCTGCTGGCCATTTATTAGAATGCATATTCAAGGCCACTGCCTTTTAGGCTTTTTCTCTATATATCAGCATACTTTATACAACAGATACAGACCTGATCAAAATCTTAAGACCAGTTGAAAAATTGCAAGAATTAACCGTTTGCACATTTGTATCTTAATGAGTTTTTAAGTAAAGCTACAATATGCAAAAGCAAGAAGAGGAAGTGTGACAAAAAGCACTTTAAAAAAGTCATGTATTGAAAACAACAATTAAAATGAAATAGGCTGTTTATCAGCTGATCAAAAGTTTAAGAGCATTGACAAAAACCTCTCCAGAACAAAAAATGTTCTCAGAAGGACTCAGAAGGAAGTAATGAGTAGCTCCACCGTTCTTGTCAAAAACTTGGTTTGAGCATGCTTGATGCGAGTGTTTCCAGGAAGCTAGTGGGAACATTGCTCCAAGTGGTGAAGATGGCTTCACAAAGGGTATCAACTGTCTGGAACTGATGGCCATTTTTATAAACTTCTCTTGTCATCCATCCCCAAATGTTCTCTATGGGATTTAAATCAGGAGAACATGCAGGATGGTCCAAAAGAGTGATCTTATTCTCCCTGAAGAAGTCCTTCGTCAAGCAAGCATTGTGAACTGCAGCGTCGTCCTGCTGAAAACCCCAGCTGTTACCACACAAATGAGGGCCCTCAATCATTAGGGACGCCCGCTGCAACATCTGCACGTAACCAGCCACCGTCTTGACGACCCTGCGCCACCTGAAGCTCCAGTGTTCCACTGAATCAAAAAGCACCAGAGATCATGATGGACTCCCCGCCACTGTGTCGGGTAGAAAACATCTTAGCTGAGATCTCCTTGTTATGCCAGTAACATTAGAAACCATCTGGACCATCAAGCTTACATTTTTTCTTCATCAGAGAATAAAACCTTTTTTCCACCTTTCAATGTCCCATTGAAATGTAGCGAAACAGTTTAATTATTCATCTTCAATCCACGCAAGCCTCCGGCAGTTACAATTTATTAACTATGTAGGCCACAGTTCAAACTCAAATTTGGCCTGCAAAAGCCTGCAAATAATGCACATCATGGTGCTGGGAACCCACAATGCTGTAGATATAACTATTACCACCAGGATACAACTATAACTGCAGGCACACAAATCACTAATGTTAGACCAGTTAATGTACACCAGTAAAAACGTTAGTCGACACCAGTGGTTAACTCCATAAACACATACCAATCGCTGTTGCAGACTTTCATCGTTTCCATCAGATTTTTTAAATTGTAAATTCAGTTAGCAATAGTTGTATTAGCGTCAATGGCACCTTGTGTTTTTATTAAAGTCTTAATTTTACAATGAAACATGCAGTGTCAAGCTGTGGTAAATCCTTCGTAAAATACTCAATTTAGTATTATCATTGTCAAATTTGAAATGGTCAAGACTTATGCCATGGTCTCATAGTGTTTGCTAGTCCATAGTTAAAATGAGTGCACAGTTAAATAAATAAATTATAGGCAAAGCGAAAAATCCTACTAAGACAGCTTCACATTTACAGTCGGCCCTCATTTATTGCGGTAAATTTGGCCAGAAACCCCTGTGAAGTAAGCACTGTAGGCATACCATAACAACCCTATAGTCACCTTGACACGGTCGCCGCTGATTGCAAGCTACTGAGTTAACTAACTAGCCATCCATCCATTTTACCAGTTGACAGGAGGGGTACACCCTGGACTGGTGCTAACTAACTATTTAGCCTCCAATTTATTCGTTCTAAACTTAAGAAAGGGTTTCAAAGTGGGAAGAAGGACAAAATAAGAAGCCAAAAACTTACCACGGCCACACGGAATGGGAGAAGAACCTTTTAGTCACGCTATAAGGTCGGACATGCCACAATTGACTACATGCAGTGTTAAGGTAATGTAATCTAAGGCAATGTCTCATCAATGTAACATTATTGACAACTAGTGAACAGAATAATATGACTGGTCTTTCTATACTTTTGACTAAGAGGCCATAGTGAACCACAAAACAGCAATGATTTATTAGTTAATTAATTTCTGGAAAAACGCGAGAGAGCGAGGAAGCAATGTCCGAATCGTGATCTAGCGAGGGTCCACTGTACTTATGATGTGATTTTTTTTAAGCTAAACAATTGGCGTTGTAGTAAATCTAAAACTCCTTCAGAGACAATGTAAAATTTCCGAAATAAACCAGGGGGGGGGGGGACTAGAGGCCTACTTTCAACCACTATAAATACTTTGTGGTTTCAGATGAGCAGATTAACACTGAGAAAGATCAGCAGCAACAGGAGATGTGTACGTTGTAAAAAGATCTGTAATCTTACTACTGGGCAACCAAGAAGGCTTAAACTATCAAAAATCCTCATCTTTCTGGGCAGACGGTGCCACCAAGAGGACTTCAGATTATAAATATCACAAACTTCTCCATGTTTTTTTCCACCTGCAAAGGGTTTGGGTTTCACTTGAGCTATCAATGTCAGCTAGTAGTATGTCCATTCATTATTTACATCGCTCAGGTTCAGAACATGAACAAATAAAGCCATCATAGCCGTTTCCACGGTCTTTAAATATTTCAACAGCCTCTTGTTTTAAGGCAGAGGTTAAGGGTCCAACGGGTCTTATGTGCGTAAATAAATATAAACAAATAAGTGATTTAGTTCACAAACTGGCGACGAATAACAAAAGAGCACAAAACACAAGCATACACGTCTTAATGGAAGCCTAGAGTATGCTACATAAGCTTATAATGCTAAATATCAAGTATAAAATATATGTTGACAAAAGCCAATGGTGTAAACTCTCTACTGTATGGCCTTGTAAATAACAACCCAATAGCACTTTATATGCATTCATATGAGCTATGTATTTAGATTTAGGTGTTTGAAAACGACATGTAAAATGTATATCCATTATTCTCCTCTAACAGGAACTAGCTAGCAAGCTAACGTTAGCTATGGCAACCAGCCAGCTCTTCACCGGCTCTCTCGGCTTACAAAAGCAGCAAGTGTCTTTTAAAAGCACCTCAATTGTCAGCAAAGAGGATGTAGGTGGCGACTATGCGGCAAAAATAGGTGACAATGCGAAGTGAAGGCGGACTGTAAAACAAATGAGTACCTGCCGCCTCCAGCTGATCTCGGCCGCAGCGCCATCTTGATAAGTCAGTCAGCAGTCAGAAAGTGACGTAACCATTAAGAGCATGTGTAATGCCCTGGGTTTGGTCTCGCAGGCAGAACCGCGTGCTCTTTTTAAGTCAATACTATATAAACGTTATAAACATTCTTTTAATGGGGTGTTTTATTCTAAGCACATTTCCTGTCCTTGTTGTAATTTCAGTTTTGTTTGTTTCCCTTTATATCATCTCGACAGCTGTTGGAATGTTTCACGCTTATTGTGTTGAAAATGTTAGATATTTATACTGGTCATAAATCTTATGATATGTGTTTTGTCATCAGTGTGTACATAAAGTATATTTTTATCACATCGAAGGACAAAAAGTCTTAAAGAGGGAAAAAAGAGTGAGGACCCTTAATTGTTTTGTTGCAGTGCTTACATACACCAGCAGATGTCAGCATTAAGCTTGCTTGGAGCTTCTCTAGTAACCAAAAAATTGCTAGTAACAAAAAAAATTGCAATACTTGAAAAAAACATACCAACGTGAATTATTTGAATCTGGATTTTTCTTGCAGCAATGCAATATAAAAGGGAAATATGTTTTGAATATGAGCGTACAGTGCATTTCTATATACTTCTTATATACTTTCTATATATCTTCTAATTTATAATAAATAAAACATTTAATTAAAAAAAGCAACTTCAAAGGACATTTATGGATAGAACTTGTGTAATTGAATACTTAATAATTGTTTTATTTGCCACTAATTTGCTACAAAACTGCCTTGTCAGGATTAGTCAGTAATTCTTTTTTTTGCAGCAACATAATAATAATAATTATAGTAACACATTAGTATTCTTAATACTGTAACATTAATTATAACTGTTTTTATAATAACAACAGTAACATATTTTAAATATGCCGCAAGATGTTTAGATATAATATAACACCATTTATCATTTTTTATTGTATATTTAATAGACATTAGAAGCATTATGTTAGATCAGTTTTAAAATGAAAATAAATACACAAGTGTATCTGAAATAATAAAATTATTTTTTTTAAGTTTATTAATTTCAGTAGTGCAATTCAAAAGTCTAATACTTACATTTTTTTACTTCACTACACACAAAATTCAATATTTCAACGACATATTCCTTAATAAATTTGATGATTAAAGCTTACAGCTGATGAAAGATTCAGTATTCAGTAACTTACTGAAAAATTACTAAAAAAAAAAAAAAAAAAAAGCTAAAATTGGTTAGCCTTATTTGAACCCCTGAAATCAAATATGTTTTGCACCATGTTCAAATGTATTGAAGAGCACCTTACCTGTATATTTTCAAAATAACCATATGGAGCTGTAAACTAAAGTGATTGCATTACCATTCAAGTCACCTAACACGTCACTCACGTAGAATAAGTGCACGTATCCTACATTTATCATCAAATTATATGAGAGCGGTTGCAGTAATTCAAGGTACCTGTGGATGTCATGTCAAACATTTTTACAGGCAGCCCCAAATATGGCGGCCATTGTGCGCGTGCTGCCAAAGTGATTCACGTGGTGATTTCATTGTTGCGCTGCTAACAAGGTGGGGTAACGAGGGGAAAAAAAGCCTCTGTGGCTTTTGTGTCATTGGCTGCGGTGGAAGATTTACAGCTTAATGGGAGGCGAGCAAAGCGGCCGATGACAAGACCTTTGCTGCTATCCGTCAGTCAGCCTTTCATACGCCTCACTTTGATTCCACGGCGGTGATTTAGAGGCCGCATAAACGCATGACACTGGAGGGCGATGTCACCAGAGGCCGAAGTGGAGCTTTTGATAGTTTCTCTTCTATAATATTTAAAATGAAGCATTTTCAAGCATTTCAAAATTCTAAATGAACTTCTTTTACTTTCGGCTTATCCCTTCAGGCGTCGCCACAGCGAATCATTTGCCTCCATCTAACCCTTTCTTTTGCATCCTCTTCTCTTGTGCCAACTACCGTCAAGTCCTCCTTCACTACATTCATCAACCTCCTCTTTGGTGTTCCTCTAGGCCTCCTGCTTGGCAGTTCAAAGCTCAGCATCCTTCTACCAATATATTCACAATTTCTCCTGCGGACATGCCCGAACCATTTCAGTCTGGCCTCTCTGACTTGTGCTGTGCCTCTGATGTAAACATTCCTGATCCTGTCTATCCTGGTCATACCCAAAGAGAATCTCAGCATCTTCATCTCTGCTACCTCCAGCTCTGCCTCCTG
>QODF01000102.1:532580-570485 GCA_024372805.1 Oostethus manadensis
TGATTGGACACACATTACTCGAGGGGGCTTACACTATTTATTGATTGTGTTGTGTTGTTTATCTGATGTTACAGTATAAAACACAACTGTGGCTCCACTTCCTTTTCTAGCAACATTAAGACATGTTAAAACTTCATTGTTCCAAATGTAACAGGTATAAAAATATAGCTATAAAATATCAAAGAAAAAGTCTTTTTTTAGTATAAACAATAAACATATTTGACATGTTATTCTACTGACTTTTTTGCCAGTGACTTAGAGCATGCTTGGAATTGTTCCGTCTTCAAAATATATCATTTTTGAAGTGTTTCGAGATTCGGATTGAATCATCTATCACCAAGAGATTTACATTCCTGTAAATGATGTGAGTCGATTCACGTGAAAAAGTACTTTTTTGTCAATTATGCTGACTGAGCAGCCAGAACAGAAGCTTGTGTACTGTGTTATATTGCAGTAGTGTGTGTTCTACGGTTATCATCACATTTCCCCCTCTTCACCAAGCCTCTTTGCATGAGATTTGCCACCAGCTCGTGCTTATTGATGACATTGTTATTCTTGTGATGCATTTAGCATATTAAAAGACTGTCTAAGCCATGTTTTCCAAACTATTGATGCTTTGAAAGTCACTAGTAAAACATCCTTTGGCAATCTAATGAGAGACTAATGAGGGAAATGAAGGATTGCAACTACAACTCATCACCAGATGTTTGCATTCATTGATGTCTCCAATTGAGGCTCATAAAAAGCACCATCAGTCTCTCACTGAGTCCATTCACAGGTCCGCCAACATCAGAGCTGGCCCGCTCCCTGCGGTGCGAGCCAGGTCGGGCCCCCTCGTCCTCATGCAGCCCCACACGGTGAGGAGGCCCGGACAGAAAGGTGAACATTAACCCCGCTCCCATTCGGCAGGCCGTAAATCACCAACGGGTTCAGCGACAAGCGTCCGACAGCATCGGCATGAAAACATCCATCTGTCAGCTTGGACGCGTCCTACCTTCGCATGCTAATAAAGGGAATGTTGGGGCTCAACACAATGATATGAGAAGCTCTAAAAGATTAAAAGAAGAAAAAACGTGACACAAGCATAACACAACATGCAAGGGTCACTTCAAGCAAATGGAATGTTGTCCGTCACGGCCTAATACACCCAAATAGCGACATAAACAGCCAGCTAGACTGATTGACTTCCCTGACCCGTCAGTACAGAAAGCTGAAGCAATAATAATGGAATATACTATTCTGGTATATCATGATAAATACAACAACAATTTTTTATTGGATTATTCAATTAAAAATAAGTTCTTGCACTTTAATAAAGTAAAGCTGTATTTTACTTTTAATAATGTCAATATTTATATGATATTCAATACAATATTTATGTACATATAACATTTTTTCTTGGATTTTAATTTGGACTCTCAATTTATTTACATGGATGTGCTTGAATGTGATGAATTTACAAATGGATCCAACTTGGGTCAGAACCACAAAAACATTCACATCAGACAACATTTTGGGGCAAATTATTTTCAAAAATACTGTACTGTTTTATGTTGTTGTTGTTTGTTTACATTTTTATTTGTTATGCATATGTAAAACATGTTGGAAATGTGGAGAGAATGATAATAAATACATGTAATACAAATGTGTAAAGCCACATTCAGAATGTTTTAAATATTTTTATATTTTTACATTCTGCACGGGAGAAGGTGCTGCTTAATATCTCTAAGTACGTGTTTATAGTAGAAATAAAATAAATTATATTTTATTATATTAAATCATCAGCATGGGGTGGCACATTGGCCTCACAGTCAGGAGGTTCAGGATTCAAATCTCCGTTGGGCATCTCTGTGTGGAGTTTGCATGTTCTCCCCGCGTGTGTGTGGGTTTTCTACGAGTACTCCGGTTTTCTCCCACATTCCAAAAACATGCATGTTATGTTAATTGGCGACTCTAAATTGTCCATTAGAGTGTGAATGTGAGTGTGAATGGTTGTTTGTCTATATGTGCCCTGCAATTGACTGGCGACCAGTCCAGGGTGTACCCCGCCTCTCGCCCCAAAGCCAGCTGGGATAGGCTCCAGCATACACGCGACCCTAATGAGGATAAGCGCATAGAAAATGAATGAAAGATGACAATAACTTACCATGAAATAATTTAATTATATTATTGTAAATAATAGTAAAAAAGTTCCTGCATGCAATTGTAATACAGTCCAGCTGTAGAACTAAATTGGTTTTATAAATTAACATTTTTGACATTTGTATTTTGAATCCCTATATATTTACATGGATATTTATAATATAATTTATATAATAATGTTAAGGCTTGAATTTGTATTTGGACCAAATCTGGACAAGAACAAAAAATACTGTTGTCACTTTTTGGGCAAATTATTGAAATGATAGATAAAAAAAAAAAAAAATGTAGTAAATATTTAAATGTTGCATAAATATTTTTGTTTTTTTTGTCATTGCTAGTAAAAAATTAAAATGAATAAATTTATACAAATCAAGATATGTAAACAATGTTGACAGGAAGTTGCAGAAAATGACAATCAATTAAAATATAACATATATATATAAATGTTTACATCCACATTAATACTGCATGAACATACACTTCTTGGTATAAACATTATTTTAAAAATGCAGAATAAGAAGCTATGATGCCTCATTTACTGTCTTTATTGAAGCCAAAACTTATTCTTGCAAAGTAGTACAGCTGGAGAGCTGGCATTTCTATTCTGAATTGTTATATATTTACATGAACATTTCTAATATATTTTTTATACCATTATATATATTCTAGGATTTCATCATTTAAATCTGGACCAGGACCACAATAATGTTCCTTTTTCTGTCAAATCCGAGGAAATTTGACTTTGAAATTTGAGAGTTGAATGTGAGAAAGGTTAGTTTTACCCCAGAGATGAGGTGTTTCAGCAAATAGTTAAAGGATTTGTTTTACTCTGGGTGCTTTGGTAAAAGTTTTTGATGATGAAAAAACGCATAAGTAAGAAGCAAATAAATTCTGCTTAAACACAAACAGAGAAACTGGGCAGAAAAGCAGAAGTGCTAAAGAAATAAATGTATTACAAATGTATAAAGCCATATTCATACGATCATATCTTCATTTGCACAAACATTACATTAATTTTTTTAAATGACAGGAAAATATAAGAAGCCCGCATGGCTTCATAATGGACGCAAATAAAAAAAGGAATATCAAAGTGTCCCTGTGTGTGGTACAAGAAGGTGAGTGAATGTTGCTATGGCGACCCGACTCATCTCCATGACACAACAGAGAAGTTCTTGATGCGGGATGTCATGATGGAAGACTGCTGTCAGGTCCTGCCATGTGTATGTATTTCTTCAACAAGTGGGCGCAGTGACCAATTAGCCCTGGAAGAGCGTGACCTCCTGACCCTTAACCCCTGCTGGGTAGTCTTATCCATTAACCCCTTTGGGCCTCAGCTGGAGTTGATGTAGCATCCTTTCTTGTGACACGCCTAAACACACGGCAGCATTCGCCACACAGCTTCCACTTTCTGTCTCTTTGTGTGTCCACCATTCCCTTGTGGTGGCAGCTCGCTCCTCACCATGACCTCTCAAGGTCTGACGGAACATCAGTACAGTACTTTACGGAGTTTACTACAGTTTACTACAATTTGAGTATGCTTTATGGCGCTAATTGGGCTTCTACTGTAATATATCAGGGGGTTTTCTTTAGGCCATTTAGGCTGGGGGACTCTTGTGAATATATTTGCTTCACACAGACGTCCTCTGCCACAGTACTTACAGGTAACTCCAGACTGTCTTTGATCATCCTGGAGCTGATTATTGGCTTAAACTTTGCATTTTTGTTCTTGAAATACAGTATATATATCTTTCCTTAGCATACCTACACGTGTCGGTTTACAAAATGTCAAAGCGGCTCTTGGATCCTTTCATTTTTCAGTATGTGGCCCTTGGTGGAAAAAGTTTGGACACCCCTGTGATATATACTGTATTATATTGGCTTATACATAAAAAATGTCGATAGTGTCAAATTCAACTGTTAGTATAGAGTATAGAGAGTATAGAGAAAACTGTTGAAAATTTTTTCTTTTTAAACAAAAATTTAAAAATTTAAATTTAATAATAACATTTTGGACTAAAAACAGCAATATTACTTTTATTGAAAAGTAGTAAACAATTAAATTTGAGAGCAAACCTACAGTTTATGTAGCATTCGTTCACTCTGTAGTGGTTGTAAGTTATCATTCAAGCTGCATTTGTTGTCATGTTGGCAGCTTTGCCTAACAGACCCACACAGATGCGGGCAGCCCTCTCTCTTCTTTGTACTGTCAGTTACGGGTGGGGGGGATTGAAAAAAGAAGCAAAAAGAGGCCTGCTCAGATCTTTGGAGGCTTCCTGGGTGTGATAATCAAAGAGGGCATTGAAAACCAAATTGAGCAACGTCAGTGGATTACAACGCTGGACCCAGCAGGGCGCCAGGCCGCAGGTCAACGTGAGGATGCAAACTGCCAGGTGGTTAGCAGCTCACCTATGCCATCATTTAACCATCTTTACTGCAGCGCATCTTACTGGTATGTGCTCTGAAGGGGTTGACATGTTAAGTATGAACACACGTTGGTGAATTATTGCAATATTTTCTGTATATTTCAGTTTTTCTGCATATTTTCCACCATATATAAACATGAATGCTAATTGGCTTATAGATGTGTATTGGTCTAATCAGGGACGGTGAGGACTAAGGAGATGAACATACTAAGGGTGCAAGCAATTATTCTACATCTTCTTTTTCTCATGCAAAACGGGACCCGAAGGACTCTGAAAAGTCAGAAATGAGTCTGCAACACTCTTGAAATTGTTGTTTGATAATAAAAGTGATAATAAAATTGACCTAAAGCTAAACTACTAAATCTGCATTGCATTCTCTTAAACATAATAATGAACGCACATTGACACAATTTTCAAAATGCAAACAATAAATTATGAGAATGGCTCCAGCATACCCACTGGGCCACATCAGGACCACCAAATGTTTTAATCCCGCCCACCAGGAGTATCCAAATTATTTTTGTTTTAAACCTTTAACATCACAACTGTACTTGCAGTGCTACTGTGGCACGCTTGAGTCGAACAAATAGTCACGTGACACACAATGTAACCCACCTTATGCACCATGTGGGCATACAAATAGATTGTACACACAGTACCCATGCCAAAAATACACTCATATTTCCTGCCGCATGGCATGCCGGGTAGCTTGTGGTACTCTCCCTCCCAACATGTCGCCATGCATTTTTGCCTGATTGCAAAACACGTTGAGGAGGTCATCAGGGAATTAAAGAGGGAGAGACGTTCACATACTCTGCCACAGGACTACCCAGCATGCCCTGCGGGAACTTGTAAATAACAATTGAGCAGTTGCATGTTATGTTTAGCACTTAGTGGTTGTTTGTTACCCCCGTAGTAGAATTCATTTACATTTATCTGAGCAGCTGAGAGATTAAATATGCAATGTAAAATGTCTAGTATGTAAATGTATAATGTATTTAAATCAATGTAAATACATGTCTAAATGTGTAATAAATGTAAAATGTCTAAGTGTTAACTGTAACCCTACCTTTGCCCCACCCTGTATAGACGCTCTGACAAATGTTTGAAACCCAATGCACGTCAAAAAGTTTGCCCACCCCTGCCTTGGAAATGCAATTTGAAGTTGAGTGTCATTCGAACTTTCTTGTACAATAAAGATCTTAGTTTTACCAATGAAACACTTGCATCTCATCATTTTTCTGTCTTCTTTTCATTGTTGCACAAAATATACACGAGAAAGTATACAGTACATCCCTGTCTGTTCACGCGCCCTTATGTCGCAGAATACACTAGAAATACATGATAATAATACCGCATGTACAACCTAACAGCGTCATGTAAGTCTAAGATGGGGGTGGCAGTAGATTCTACAGTCACTTTTTTTACAATCCGAGCTCAAACTTTGCAGCCAGGAGGATAGTATGTGATCATAAATTGTTACTGGAATTACAACAGGCAAGCATTGCAGGTCACCAGGTGCTTCAGTGGGAGGTGGCAGTGGCGCCGCTGCAAACGGATGCGCAATTGTAGCACAAGCCTGACAGCCAGGCTAAAGGCTAGACCGGAACTCCGATTCCATTGGTTACATTATCATTCATCAGTGGTGAGTAGCTGGATTTGGTGAGTACCCAAGAATTATTTATGTAATTTTTTTTGCCAACATTTTTAAAATAAAATATAAAACCTTTATATGCATTTTAATCCTTCAATCCAGTTTCTAGGACTATACGGCCAAAACCAATGCCAGCTGGCCTTCAGATATTTTCCGAACCAGACACCAAAACTTGATTATTACAGGATAATGGGGTAGCCTTCCCAGGTCATTGAGAGGTCAAAAAGTAAACTTCCGTCATTTAATCCAATAGTTAGCTAGTTAACTGTGTAAAGGCAACCCTTCTGACGAAGAGGATGGTGTAAAGAAATAGCAATGTGTCGATCGCAAATGGATGTTTGAAATGAACGACCTCTTAGAGCTTATTAGTTTTTCCCTCTTTCTTTTTTCTGTTGTCATTGTCATTGCTCAAGATGTGTGTCTCTGTCTACACTGACCTAATTTGTCTATTGAGATGGGCCTTTGTTGTAGAATTTTATAATGTAACATTACATTATATTTTTCTAGCGGCTCATTGAGGTTTAAATAAATCTATTTCAATAATAAACATTTGATGTCATGTATTTTTTATATTAATAATTCATTTTACACAATACACATAATTTGGTACAACAAAAAATATCTGAGGAGTCACTCGCGAACCTAAAGAGAGTGAAAATTTGCATCACTGGTAAGAAAGAAAGACACGGAGTACGTGTAGAACCCTGCAACACTGTAAGTTACATTAAAGTATTTTATTTTTTGTTGGTTAGCGTCGGTCTATTATATTCTAAAATGACTGGTTTTGCTTAAAAAAGCACACATTTAGTTGTAGTCAGTGTTAAAAAATATAACACAGCTCTCACGGAGAGTGGCTGTCAAGGTTCTCCCTTGAAGCGGGAGGTGAGACGTTCACTTCTGCCGATCAAGGAAGAAGCAAGAATGTCCCAAATTCGGAAATGTCTACATTGGTATGCTATTCTTAAGTCCCACCCATGCAGGGGCTGTACTCTTTGCTTAGTGGATCAGTAGTGTGTGGCTTTGTGTCTGCATCTAAGTGGCTCCAGCTAGTGTCAATCAAGGGTGTGAGTGCATTCGGGTATGGATGGCTTAATAAGGTTGCCATGCAAAATTCAAGTAACAGTGCATCCATTGTTTAATTTTCTACAGTACCTCTATTGTCCAATTGTAGTCAACGCTAACTGAGGAGATCAGAGTGTCAAAAAAAGCTATTTTTTAATGAGCGTTTCCATTATTTGCGGGGTTCTACTGGAAGCTTAAATGTGTTTAATAAGTGTGTGAAGCACATTCTCAGGACGAGCCTGTAAAAAAGGGTGCGTCCATTATTTATGGGCTCTTTTGTAACAAGTTGACCTACTGTGACAAACAAAGCTAATCAGCGAATAAGCTACAGACAGACAAAACGACGAGTTTCCAGTATAGCTAGAGTTGTGTCAAGGTTACACACATTTGTGGGCCCTCCTATGAAAAATAGTCAAAGAATCCTAGAACATTGGACCATTCATGCTTTTAAATGTACGGTATGTGTAACACAGGGAGAGCAAAACACTTGGTTCACTTTGAAAAAAAACAAACTTTTACTCAACATTTTCTCAGAAGGTATAAATAATGATTTACGATTGATTTATGACTTTATACAAAAATAATACAGCAAATCAGACGTACGAGCGCCCTCCGATCAGATGGCAGTAAGCGGATAAGTGTCACAACGACGACTACACAAACTAATAATGACCTAATGCTCAACATGAGACACACGTGTGGAGGCTTGGGTGGGTGGGACGTTCGGGCACTGGGATGATCTAATACTGTTAAGAATGGCTGTAAGGACCTCCAGACTCCCTCCCGGCACTCGGGAGGGATGGATTCCAGTGTGACCAGAGCTGCTCACAACAACAGTTTTTGTTTTCATTCAAGTAGGGATGCTGGGGAAGAATTACAAACAATATCAAAACAGGGGAGTCCCATTCTTTGAGTTCATCCAGTGGGGGCAAACTTGTATTTCTTTTTGTCTGCAGGCAGCTTAAAGCACAACTGCCTTGGTTTGGTGCCTTCACTCATATAGTGCATGTATAACATCATATATACATATATATATATATTCATTCTTTATAGTCTTGCACAACTTTGCATAGTCCTCTTAAGATTGTCAAAAAATATATCACAGTATGCACACACACAAAACACCTCGCAGGCATTCATCTTGTCAGCGCCAAAGACAAACATGGAAGACTTTGCGGGGTCAATATTTCAAACGTTTTTGTGTTTTTTGTGTTTGTTCCTTTGCAAAAGGGGTCACCGAGGGAATACTGTGTTGAAAAATCCTCCATCCAGTTGGATCATGTGACCTTGCTGCTCCTCTTGTTTGTCCACTGACTTCATCATCCACATTAACAGTTGCCATGGTTACGCTGGGAGTGAGGAGAAGGAGGGTGGAAAATATGCGCTGCGGTTGCCAGGCAGCGAGGAGGTCAGGTGTGCACGCTCTCACCAAGCTTGAAGGGGACACTGGAAAAAAAGAAGAAAGAAAGAAAAAAGTAGGGCACGGTTACATAAAACAATAAAAGCAGCTTGATCAGGTGACACATCCTGACACACAAAACCTCCGCAAACAGCCCTCGGCGCGACACACCTGCCCAAATAAATTCCTCTCTCCTCTCTTCTAAGATTGTTTGTGGAATTTATTTCTGCTGCTGACCTCGGGCGCCGAGGCGCCCGCAAACATGTGATAAAAAAAAAAAGGTGACCTGCCGCCGAGACCCGGCTCATTATGGAGACGCAAAAAGGTGAGTGTGGCAGGTAGAATGGAGGCTTGCTGGGTAAACAGGGAGTGTTGTAAAAAAAAAAAAAATGAAGGCGGCACCTGATAAGGACATACCTGCTGAACTAATTGTTGCTTCAATAAATGAGTGCTGTAATGTACTAGGAAGCACATTGCCCTGATTTCTATTCCTATTTTGAAGGGCTCACTGTCATCACTTTGTCGTACAAAACCATAATACTATGACTTCGCCAGCTTTATCACGAGTAACTGACAGGAGGAGCACTGGTGTCATTTGTCTGACATGTATGTTGTATTTCATTACTATATTTAGATAGCATTTTGGTATGGTATGTTTATTTTCTGTATATTGTCCATCTGTTTGCAAACAAACCCTCTATTTTTATGTAAATATATGCAAATAGTGATACCGAAGTACCGCTTAAGTAGTAGTAGTAGAGGTGGTATGTGTGCGGTATTTGATCCTTCATTTACATTTGCAATACAATGCAATTTATACAAAGCAATAATAATCATCTTCTTTTAAGACTTTTACTTTTTTTGCTGTAATTTCACCTAAAAATGACATGACACCAGTCTATAAATTACAAAATAATACTATGGTATTACGTAAAAGTATAGATAAAAAAAATATATTAAAAATGTATGACAATCTATTGCAATCTACTAATATAATTTTTACTACGTTACACTCTTCTGCGCGCTGTGTGCATGCTAGCGCCCCCACCTACACTCACTGAGGCAGAGACACTGTATGACTGGCAAAAGGGCTCACTCTGTTCATGTCGTTGTTCTATGGAACAAACGCCCCAAGGTGCTCTCTTTCTGAGAGAAATCTTGTCACATTTTAATCTCACGAGAGTTTGTGACTCTCAGTGTACATCAACAATGTAAAACAATATATTTTGAATATATTTACTAATTTAACTCCAGTGTGTCAATGGATTTTTTGTTCTTGTATTTCTTGTACTTAAAATGTAATTCTAAGTTTTATTCTAAATATTTTACCTTTTTTATGTTATTCTAAATATAGAAATTGTACTGTGTATATGCTTTTTTTGGGTGGGGGTGGGGGGGGACTGTGTTGTAACTATTTTATCTGCAGCGTGTATAACAATGGAATTGAAAAATGGATTATAAAAATCGTAACTGTACTTGCTGTACAGTATCGTACATGTCAATAGCGCTTTTCCTTTTTTCTTTCTATATTTTTGATTTTTTGAAAAAATTTTTGCAAGTAATGTTATGCAAAATTTGATGCTAAATATTTGACCCGCAGTGTGTATGTCAATGGAATTTCGGTAATTTGTTTTTTAGATTTTAATCATTTTTTGTAATATGATATGATATGATATAATGTAATGTAATGTGATGTAATGTAATGTGACTTAATTTCATATAATATA
This sequence comes from Oostethus manadensis, assembly GCA_024372805.1. Lineage (NCBI taxonomy): Eukaryota > Metazoa > Chordata > Actinopteri > Syngnathiformes > Syngnathidae > Oostethus > Oostethus manadensis. The sequence continues at coordinate 542,988 of QODF01000102.1, forward strand.
AAATAATATAATATAACGGACAATATAATGAATAAGACATCCTAATCTACACGGACTAGCAGATATACAAATAAGCCGGTGCTGTTAAACACGCCCATCCCACTTAACCACCCACCCACCGTGATGCTCCCATCAATCACGCTGTGGGCCTCAGCGTGGGAAATTGAGCGTGTGAACGCACCGCTGATGATGACGTTTCAGGCTAGAGTGATCAGCCAAGTCGGAAAGAGGAAGCAGTGCAGTGAAAAAGAAGAAGAAGACGAAGAAGAAAAGGCAGAAAGTTGCTGCACCCCCACCACCGGCAGTATCACTCTCTCCCTGCCTGGCTGGCCGGCCGTGCTCATCTGAGTGTAGCATGACAGAAGGTAAAAGCTCCACCGAGCTTGAGAAGTTTGATTACAAGAGCGAGGCTCATTTCCTGCTGGAAAGCGGGGTGGCATCAATCACGGCCCGTTCAGCTTGAAGGAGCAAGCGAGTGATTGGAGAGGAAATGGAAGGATGGAGGAGTGTGCCACCTAAGCTTTTGTCCCACATTGAGTGCATTTCTCGAGGGGTGACAAACTAAAACTAATAAAACAGTATTTACCCAGGACAGACTCCCGAGTTGCACCATCTTGTTTACTGGAGCGTCCTAATGTGACAGGAATTACACAAGTCAACACATCACATCACAACACACACAACAAAGCCGTCTTGGTGCCGTCTACTTCATGGTGATCTCACGTGCGGCATGCAAATGGCAGCATCATGACTGCGCCATGAGGTGGAAGGAGGAGTGAGGATGAAGAGGAGGAGATGGACAGAGAAGAAGAGGGTATGAGGAGCTCACCGACTTGCTGGAGGACATGGAGCTGAGTGTGCTGATGCTGTTGGCGTCTGTCACCACCATGGCCGAGGGGAAGCGCGACGGGTGGGAATATTGAGGCGGCTCCTGCTTGTGGGGGTACACTGGGGAGGACAGGCACATTTAAGATGAATGAGCGGGGTTTTTGGACATGAACAACATTATTGGGGCAGCTATCTCATCGATAAGGGGAACAGTTCGAGGAAGGCCCTCTGACTCTCAATTATCATCAGTAATCTTTGACCTTCTGGACATAAATCAATTTTTACAGGTTTTATCATTATTATGTGAAATGTAAATACACTTTAAAAATGTATTTGAAGTTACTTTTATAAATTTCTTTATTAGTCTAACATACGATTTTAATGGGAATATTGTGTTAACATATATTCCAATATTGTAAATTACTTTGCAAATAATTTTGTAATATATTGTAACTTATCATTTGTGTTTATAATATTAAATATATTAGGATAAGCGGCATAGAAAATGGATTGATAATAAATATAATATAATATAATGTAGTGTAACGTTATGATATATTTTTATCTTTAAAAAAAAAGTAAATAGCATTTTCATAATGATAAATAAATACATATCAAAAATACTAAGAAAATATTAAAAAAAATATATATATATTATTTTACATATCTTCTTCTTGTTTTCCTTTCGGCTTATCCCGTTAGGGGTCGCCACAGCGAATCAATTGCCTCCATCTAACTCTGTCTTCTGTATCGTCTTGTCTTGCGCCAACTACCTTCATGTCCTCTTTCACTACATCCATAAACCTCCTCTTTGGTCTTCCTCTAGGCCTCCTGCCTGGCAATTCAAAACTTAGCATCCTTCTACCAATATATTCACTATCTCTCTTCTGGACATGTCCGAACCATCTCAGTCTGGCTTTATCTCCAAAACCTCTAACATGTGCTGTCCCTCTGAGTGCTCATTCCTGATCCTGTCCATCCTGGTCACACTCAAAGAGAACCTCAGCATCTTCATCTCTGCTACCTCCAGCTCTGCCTCCTGTCTTTTCCTTAGCGGCACTGTCTCTAAACCAAACAACATCGCTGGTCTTACCACAGTTTTGTACACCTTTCCTTTCATTTTAGCTAAAACTCTTCTATCACACATCACACCCGACACTTTTCTCCACCCATTCCAGCCTGCCTGCACACGCTTTTTCACCTCTTTTCGACACTCTCCAGTGCTCTGGACTGTTGACCCTAAGTACTTAAAATCCTCCACTTTCTTTATCTCTTCTCCCTGTAACCTCACTCTTCCACTTGGGTCCACTTGGGTCCCTCTCATTTACACACATGTACTCCGTCTTGCTGCAGCTGACCTTCATTCCTCTCCATTTTACATATACTATTTTTCTATACCAAAACATATTTTTATAATTTTTTAAAGTTGTAGGTGTAATATGTCACTTTTTGTTCTGGTCAAGTATTTTGTTTTATTTTGACATCCTCTTGTTCTTTCCCCTCTGATTGGTGATTTGCAATTAGTGCCACATTTAAGCAGATTGCCTGCACATATGCATCCACAACACGTCACATAAAGGCCCAATATTGTGTCCCAATACTTTTTCAGGGTTTATCTGCTGCTACTATTGAATGCCAGTGAGAGTATTACATGAAATAATAATAAACAGAAGTTTTGATGGCCAATAACTAGCCCTGTATAGAGTAGAGTGTACCTAAATAGACCCTATTTTTTGACAAGAATTTGTATAATACAGCATTTTTGTTGATACTGACTGTGCGAGTGTGTGACGGCGGCCATGAAGGGCTGCTGGCTCATGTGACTGGGCGACTGCTGCATCAGGCTCTGCTGGTGCGGGCTGTGCAACTGTTGGGAGAACTGGACGGGCTGCAGCGCCGCCAAGCTGCCCGCCACGCTGTTGATCACCGGCACCGTCTGAGACTGCGACGTGTTCAAACCTGGCGGCGAAACATCATGCGCTCACACGGAGAGAAAACATACCATATGTCAGCTAATGCTGCGTGTGGTCAGGATGACATACTCTGTGCGATGGCCATGACTCCAGAGAGAGGCATGATGAGATTCTGCGTCTGCTGGTGGCTGTGATGAGAACTGTGGATGTTGGTCAGCGTGCTTACTGGGGGTAGGCCTCCGCCCGAACCTGAGATCTGGAACAAGATATTATATTCATTCGTGTCTTATGACTAACAACAATAGGCACACGTAGAAACAATTCAAATTGTAATCAGTATATAAACCTTATATATAAAAGACCCTAATGATGAATGATACAATTGGACTTCGTTTTCCCTCAGCCGGACACGGGTCACCGGGGCCTCTCTCTGGAGCCAGGCCCGGAGGTGGGGCACGATGGCGAGCGTCTGGTGGCCGCGCCTGCATCCATGGGGCCCGGTCCGGCACAGCTCAAAAAGGTAACGTGGGTCCCCCCTCCCATGAGCTCACCACTCGTGGGAGGGGCCAAAGGGGTCGGGTGCAAAGAGAGCTGGGTGACGGCCGGAGGCAGAGGCCTTGGCAGTCCGATCCTCAGCTACAGAAGCTAGTTGTCGGTACGTGGAATGTTACCTCTCTGGCGGGGAAGGAGCCTGAGCTGGTGTGTGAGGTGGAGAAATTCCGGCTAGATATAGTCGGACTCACCTCAACACACGGCAAGGACTCTGGAACCAGTCCTCTCGAGAGGGGCTGGACTTCATTCCACTCTGGTGTTGCCGGCAATGACGCGAGCTGGGGTGGCAATTCTTGTAGTCCCCCGGCTCCAAGCCTGCACGTTGGAGTTTAACCCAGTAAACGAGAGGGTAGTTTCCCTACGCCTTCGGGTGGGGGGACGGGTCCTGACTGTTGTTTGCGCTTATGCGCCAAACGGCAGTTCATAATACCCGCTCTTTTTGGAGTCCTTAGAGGAAGTACTACAGAGTGCTCCCTCGGGGAATTCCCTTGTTCTGCTGGGTGACTTCAACGCTCATGTTGGCAGCGACAGTGAGACTTGGAGAGGTGTGATTGGGAGGAACGGCCCCCCTGATCTTAACCCGAGCGGTGTCTTGTTATTGGACTTCTGTGCTCGTCACGGATTGTCTTTAACAAACACCATGATCAAGCATAAGGGTGTCCACATGTGCACTTGGCACCAGGACACCCTAGGCCGCAGTTCGATGATTGACTTTGTGGTTGTGTTGTCGGACTTGCGATCACATGATTTGGACACTCGGGTGAGGAGAGGGCGGAGCTGTCAACTGATCACCACCTGGTGGTGAGTTGGTTCCGGTGGTGGGGGAGGATGCCGGTCAGACCTGGCAGGCCCAAACGCATTGTGAGGGTCTGCTGGGAACGCCAGGCAGAGTCCCCTGTCAGAAGGAGTTTCAACTCCCACCTGCGGGAGAGCTTTGACCATGTTCCGAGAGAGGCAGCGGACATTGAATCCGAGTGGGCGATATTTCCTGCCTCTATTGTCGATGCAGCCGATCGGAGCTGTGGCCGTAAGGTGGTTGGGGCCTGTCGTGGCGGTAATCCCAGAACCCGTTGGTGCACACTAGTGGTGAGGGATGCCGTCAAGCTGAAGAAAGAGTCCTATCAGGCCGTCTTGGCCCATGGGACTCTGGAGGCAGCTGACAGGTACCGGAAGGCCAAGCGGTCTGCAGCTCTGGCGGTCGCTGATGCAAAAACCCGGACATAGGAGGAGTTCGGAGAGGCCATGGAAAACGACCTCTGTATGGCTTCAATGACTTCCGCATTGAGAGGAGTCAGATGAGGTGGCTCGGGCATCTGGTTAGTATGCCTCCCGAACGCCTTCCTGGGGAGGTGTTCAGGGCACGTCCAACCAGTAGGAGACCCAGGACACATTGGAGAGACTATGTCTCTCAGCTGGCCTGGGAACGCCTCGTCATCCGCTGGGAAGAGCTAGACGAAGTGGCCGGGGAGAGGGAAATCTGGGCATTCCTGCTTAGGTTGCAGCCCCCGCGACCCGACCTCGGATAAGCGGAAGAAAATGGATGGATGGATGAATATAAACCTTAGATCTTTATAGCTTCAGGACGCTAACATAACGTTTTGAAGTCTAATGCAGAGTTTATGTCTCGCGCCTCACTCATCTGAGCTGAAGTGTGACGCGGGGAACACAGAGGTAGGTAGGATTGCAAGGTTTATAGTGTGTCTTTCTATGTAAATATCCTATGCTACAACATGGACACCTGCGACTTTTAGACCCACACAGTACAAGAGGGGCCTATACTGTACATGCCCAAAATGATTTTTCTTTTTAAATTTGATTGGTGTGTCTTATATTCACTGAAGCCAGAATTTACGGTAGTCTTTGAAAAATGAAGGAAAATATTACATACATAAATGTATCAATTAATTACGCTCTTTTAATAGATATAACTTTTTACTGAATGATAAAAAAACGTGAAAAAAAATCCTACATTATAAATAAATTTAAATAAAATAAAAATATACAAAGAATACATAAAATCAAATAATTGTAATAAATCCAATTAATGAACTACATTAATAATAAAAACACACTGAAATAATAAAACAATACATCATAAAATGAAATACAAATTAATAAAAAATAATAAAATACATGCATAACTATTTTCTGAATTCATCAATAAAAAGCATTACATATAAAGTTCCTGAAGGAAATATCCCACACACAATTGAAAAGTATATACAGTATATGCATATATCATACTTTTCCCTAGAGCTAATATTTTCCTTAATGAGAGGGTATAAGTATCAGTCAGAAGTACTCTTGGCAGGATAAACGGTTAAATATTTTGGTGAAATTTAAAAGAAAAAATGGAAGGAGCTTTGTAAATAGTCAAATAGGGTTGTGTTGGATGTCTTCAAAGTGCTTCAGTGCAGTGACTCATCATATGGAGTAAGTACTGTTGCACCGCCTTCCCAATGCTGCACACAAGTTTCCTTGTCACAAACCAAATATTAGACCAGGGCAGAGAGAGAAACTAAAAAAAACCATAATCAAATGTATGCGTCATTTATCTGCCGGCGGTTCACTTGGCGTTTAATCAATAAGAGGAGAATGTTTCTTTGTTAGCCCGGAGGACGCGCACGCCCGCTGTCACTGCCATGGTGCACGCTGCAGGCCAGCGCAGCCTCCAAACCCACAATGTGCTAATTGTTGTCTCCATGGGTGTGCGCTTATGCTAAATGCAGGGCCGCTCTTATCTAATCTTAGGGCAACGGGGGGCCCCCCAGGTGTGCTCACTCACCATCTTGGCGTCAGGTGACAGCAGACTGTGGCTGGGGTCCAGTCCTCCCGGAGAGACCTGCTGGAGCGCCGACTGGCTGGTGGCCATGGCACTGCTGGCGTGGTGGCTAATGCTGGTGGAGGATGTAACCTCGCCGGGACCCTGGCTGTATCGCACTGACACACAAAGAGACAATGTTAGGGAGACGCCATGACAGTGCATTGGCATTGTTTGACTCTTTCGCTTCAAACTTTCACATCATTAGGCGATTATCAGTGGAATTAGGATAGCAGTCATGATTTCTATATCATTGCAAGTTTTAATGCCTTGTATAACTAAGGTTAAAATGTATCCATAAAAAGATACCATTTGTTGTCATTGCAATTACTAGCTTTTAGTTTTCTTCTCAGGTCGCCAATACCCTTTTGAAGGTCATCAGTCAGCTTTCTTTTCCTTTTGGATCTTGTAAACATTTCTATTGATATTTGTGTTGTTCGCTTGCAGGGCACCACTTTACGATAAGAGCACCTTATTAAGTGCAAACCTACAAAAACAAAGGCAATTTTTCACATGAGAAGTAATGTAAATGTAATTAATATGTTTCAGACATCTTATATAATGATATTTTATGGAGAATAATAAGAGTTATTATAGAAAACAATGCAAAACAATTGTAAATGAGTCACACATCATGAAAAATGTGCTTCAATTGGGCACTCGAATCAAGGGAAGGATACAGTACACGGTAGAGGGACTAGTTTTTTACGTGCTGTATTGTACAAAAACTGAAACAGTGTACGAGAACCAAATTGTACAACCGAGGTTTGACCGTATTATGTATTTTACAACCACTGCTGCTCTTGTGTTAACACAAGGCTCATAGCAATTGAAGGACTTCTTTATGCATTGAAAATGACACATTTACTGTATAAACCTTTCACAACAATACCCATGAAGTAAAGTCAATTGCTATGATGCCGCTAATGTCAGCTTTCACAGCTATAAGACATTCGATGTTGGTGGTCATAATTCTGCATTTAGGTCCAAATCCGAGGAATTAATTGTCAGCCTATTAAACTTCCAAAGGGAGGCATTTTTAACATCATCCTCCGTGAACTAGGAGTTTGACCTCGGTGGGGATCTATGCTCTTCTATAATAGACCATCCATCCATAATAGACTAACTTATTTCCAGGTCATTATGGACCTGTTGCAAAATGCTGCTCTAGAACCTGTGCTATACTTTGTAGCGGTCCTGTCGTCATCCACTGAGCTCACCTGCTCGCTCTTTGCCTCAGAGTGAGGAAGGACAGAGCAAACAAACACATTGACCCGTGTCCATTGCTGCTATCTGCTTAGCTCAGCCAAGGCCGCTCACCGCGTGTGATTACGTGCACTCTCCAAAAACATTATTGTCCGCATATTCACAGCGCTTAGTTATAACACCAAGTTTAGACTCCTTGCTCTGTCTTATTGGAGCTCGAAAGGAATGCTAGCTCTCCCACTTGAGCAGCACCACTGACAATCAGATGCATGTTTGCCGGTGCAAGCCCCCTCTGATATCAACAAGGGTAAACATTACACAATTACAAGCAATGTCAAACACATTCTTATCCCGTGCTCTCTCACACACACACACACACAACACACACTGTGCACAGACAGGTTTTGTTTGCGCTCCAGATCTCCCATCTTCCCGTCCGTGACCCAGGTGAGACAGCGGGAACGCCCTAGCGCAGCGAGCAGAGATGCGTTGACGCAAATGGGCAGGTTGGCGATAAAGAAACGGGGCGACACAAAATGTGAGCAACGATAGACTCATTGATTTTGTGTCACTGCTGGAAACCGGAGCAGGATGTTTGTGGATGAAAAAGGAGAGCCTCGGGTAGTTTTCCTGTTCCTAAGCAGACACGGAAGGTGCGAAACCTTTCACATGCTGGTGTGCACAGATTGGACAGGCGTGGACAAATGGAACATTTACTTGGCCCATCATGCAACTATGAAAACAAACAGAGGAGTTGCTTTCACATGCACACAATATAAAATAATAACAAAATATGTCTTAGGCATAAATTTTACCTAAATCCAAACACTATACGACAAGCTAACATTTGTGAATCATTTAAAATTATTCATTCATTCATTTTTTTCCTATACCGCTTATCCTCATTAGGGTCGCGAGTACGCTGGAGCCTATCCCAGCTGACTTTGGGGTACAGCCTGCACTGGTCGACAAACAACCATTCACACTCACATTGACACCTATGGACAATTTAGAGTTGCTGACAGCAAACCACTATGTATTGTTATGCTAAATACTATGTATTTTTATGTCATAAATATACTTTCATTTAATATCAATAATCAAAGCTGTATTTTACTTTATTATTATATAGCAGGGGTCTTTTTTGGCTAAGAGAGCCATGGAAGGCAAATATTTGAAAATGTACTTCAGTGAGAGCCATACCATTTTTACAATCACCAATTTTACATTATAAAACTTGGATGAATTAAATTCCATGAGAAATGTTTATATTTTCAACTTTATTTTTAACACTGTGAACTTCATTCCTATAATATTGTAATTTTTTTCTAACCTAATAGTCCAAAAATTACAATTTGTTTTTTTTTGTATCTCATATTACATTTTTTTCAACTTTATGCTACTAAAAGTTAATTATCATATAAATGCGACTATTTTTCTCTTCCAACAACAACATGTGATATTTTTTATATTTCAACTCTGTGCTACTAAAATTGCATTTTTTCTGTAACATTTTGACTTTAATCATAAAAAATGACAGATTTTTCCATTTTTGCTGGGTTTTTTTTTAAAGATTTTTGTGAAATTGTATTTTTAAAATGTGCCATAGGCCAGTAAAAAAAGCACCCGGGCCTGACTTTGAACACCCCTGTTGTAAAGCAACACAAGTAGCTATGATAAGAAGTTAGATATATTTCAAGATGAAAATAAATAAACGATGTGTAAAGAGCTGAGAGCCAGATGTGGTCATCAAAAGAGCCACATCTGGCTTCTTCCCTACCCCTCTTATATACTATATATCTATATTACATTTTTTAATTTATTTTTTGTCACGCTGCTGCACCTCACACTTTCAAAACCACCGCAAAAACACATAATTAGTTCTAAATCCACCAAAAACTCCAAATTTGGAGCAAGTTGCATTGAGTCTCCACAAAAATTAGTTAAAGGAATACAGCTTGTGAATGTAGAAGTTGCATTTATCTAAGCTTAGCTGCTATTAAGACTGAAAAGACCACTTGAATACATAATATTCGGGGAAATGATCACATAGTAAACCGGAAGACACAAACAGTCTGCATTATCAAATGTGAAATGACGGAAAGAAACAGCTATTTAACCTTGATTTATATCCATTCCTCCATTTTGTCCGGCCCTCTTGACTTCAAATTGTCTCCGCAACACACTGTGGCCCCGCGACACTCCGCCGGGCCTTGTAAACATAGCCGCAAGACAATAAAGCACTCCATTGGACTCATGACCCCCATGGCCACACAATGGAAGGGTGCTCATAAAATGGCAGTTATCTCGACCTCTTAAAGCATCAGAGGGATAAAAGGATGCAATTCAGGCCCCGCTTTCTTTCTCTGGTCATAATTCTAACTGCTAAGATGCGTTTAAAGGCTGCGAGTGGAGACACTAGAAGTTTAAATTTGAAGGTTCGGTTTAAAAAAAAGTGCCGTTCAAAGAGCAGAAGTAGAGGAGAGGGAGGGTGAGAACTTTAAGGAGGGCAGTGGTAGCGAGAGGGTGGAGCAGCTTAAAGGCCCGCAGCTCCCTGCGTGAGCCATGTCATATCAAAGCCTGCCTCCCCAACCCCAGGCCAGCCTCATTGTAGTGGGCTTGCATATGACAGACCTCCTGGGTCTCCGCAGGACGTACCCCGTCCTCTTTTTTTGTGAGACATGGCCAAAAAGTGCCGCGCCGGGCCGTCTTTTCTGAATGTAACTTGCCCTGAGGTGACTGAAAGCAGGCGGGCAGCCCACGGATCTCGCCCCCTCACCCGTGCCACAGGATCTGCGTGTGCGGATCCTGAAAGCTTACATGGCGCCGACTCGGTTTTGTTGCATTTTTAGTTGCTACGGTGCCAGAAAGGGAGTTTGTGTGTTTGTGGAGATTCACACCTCATTGTGAGATGCCCTAAACTAGATGGATGACTTAATTAACCTCAGTCAACACAATTAGCTGCAGACAGTGTGCATATATTGCGTAAGGACACACGGGTGCACTCTTAGTGCGCGTGTCCAAATACAGAACACTGCCTGGACTGGACTGAATTTTTGGGATTCAATACAAGGGCCACTAAACTAAAAACTCGACAAGCGCCAAAATTTCAAGTTGAATCACCATCCCATCATAAAAAACATGCAAGAAAAATAAATGTTCAAATAACAATGAAAAACCTTGCAGTCACCAAAATGTCAGTGATAAATATCATGATGATGTGACACCACATGATTTTTAGATATTTGCACATAATTAACTCAATAACGTTTTATTCCCTTAGAGTATTTGACCTCAGCCAGGCAGCGCTTCCCATGCTAATTAGCACGTGTGGTGGTGGCGGACATGAAAAGTAACAACTGTGGTTGGGATTCCAAAGTTCCTGTACTTGGTCAATATAATGTAGCGGAAATTGTGCATGGATTTAGCAAACAGCACACCAATAATGACTTCCAATGCAAATCACTTTACAGGAAATGCACTCTATATCCATGATTAAATCAGCAATTTCAAAAAGACCAAACAGCATCTATGATTCATTTGATCATCACCAATAATGGAATTTCCATGTCATCGACTAGTAACAGTTACAAAATACACACTAAATCCTTGTAAAGCTCTCTGCAGGAACTGGGATGATCGTAAAGGCAGATCATGTTGCATTCAATTGTGCGGGTGTACCTCCCGTCAGAGCAAAGGTCACAACCACAGTACATCGCACCGTTTGATTATCTATTCGGATGCGACCGACATGTTTCATGGAGCGATTCGCAATCCAGACAGACTGCCAAAGTGAGAGCAGCATTCTTTGATCCGACCCAGCGATGACCTTTCTTGTATGACTGAAGGTACCACAATGGCGGCGGTGGTGGCTCAAGAAGGGTGGGATTAGCATCTCTCCATCGCTCTCTTTCTATTGGCGAGCAAAGGGTCATCAGTCCTGTCTGGCCAAAAAAGAGCCAATACCCCGGTGGACAGCTCCTGCTGCTCCAAGTCTGCAACCAGCCACTGCTACTACACTACAGCCCATAAAGGTAAGGGGGGATGTAAAAAGTGTCCCCTCCTTAAGGGCCCAGCAGAGATAAATGAACCTAGTTTGCAGTCACTGCAGTCTTCTAATACAGCAGACAATGGGGACCCCCGCCGAGGAGAAGTATAGAGAGTAGAAGTCCGAGGAGCCCCTTATCAAAGGCCTAGGAGATGTAGTACTAAAGGATTTTAATTGTCCATTAAGCATGCATAATACAGGCCGTGCCCTAGCAACGCAATGAGACACCCCGCGGGGGCATTATTGTCCATCCTGGGCTGACACTGAAAAACAGCTGATGCTGTCGGCAGGACGCCAGCAGGACATCTTGTACGCAGCCAGCTGAGGCCCTTCTGTCCTTCCAAAGCGGAGGTCATAGCCTGGTCAGGTGTTCTGAGCCACAGCAACGCGACGACAGAGAGCTCGAGCAAACAGCAGACAGCAGACAATCCACAAGTGGTTTATCGCAAGGTAAAAACCAGGACGCCAAGGCAAACAGTTTGTTTTCCCTGCAAAGCTCGCGTCGTGTTCGGACACGGGTGGACACAATAGCCGCGCTCGCCGATGCCACTTTTATGGAGGGTGAGTGATGGCACGAAGGATAAAGCTCGGCGAGGCCTATCAGCTTTGTTGTTATGTCGTATACACACCAGGTAGACTCTGTCAACACTAATTACTGGAAATGCAAACACCAGGTTGGGGTGAAATGGTCACAGCGATGGCGCGCTGGTGTTTCCTCGTTTTGGCAGCGCCTCCCACTGGAGTCATTAGCAACAAGCACAGGAGGAGGAAACGCGAAAATAAGGGCGTTATGCGGCGGCAACCTGGCCGAGCCCTGCTTAACCCCACCCCCGCCTCCTCCCTCAACCACCCCCTGACCCTGGCCTGACCCGCACCCTGTCACGGGATGGCTGCCCTTTGTGTCATGCTTCTCCATGCTGACTTTGGAGTGGAGATTGCAGGTACAATGTGGATTGTTCTCAGTGTGTTTTCAAAGATCAGAATAACAATGGCATTTGCTCAGCTCACTCACTCACGCTCATTGATCACTTGTCCTCTCTTTCTACGCTCCTCTGATCGCATCAACGCAGCCTCCCCGAGCGCGTTCTCGTACACGGCGGCAAACAAGCAAGCTGATGCCTGCCACGGCTTCTCTTGGTACTTTGATTTCAGGAAGTGGACCGAATGACCATCATGCAATGCACCCTAAATGGAGAAGAACTATGACTTTTTTTTAAAGTGCATAAATAAGTCGACTGTCTTACTGCTGACTATCAGTGTCCTCTCTCTGCTGACCCATGTTGCCTAAATTCAAATGTACACATGTTTTATCGGGCTTGGCAGCATAAATGATTGTGTCACGAGTTCTGCCTAGCAACTAATGACCAGGAAAAAGGAATCTGAGTATTTCTGTTGATCTATTCTAGCTATATTGTTATGATGCATCGTATCGTTATTTGGCAGACATGTTGTGCGAAAGATCTTGCGGTTGTTGTCACAGTAACAGCAATATTTGGTCACAAGGGTGCTTGACTCACTAAACTTGAATAACATTAATGAAAGAAAAAATATATTTGTCTTTGTATACATTTATATACATATTTGAAATACATAAATGATATACTGTATATTTTCACAAATCTGTAAATGTACAGGAAACAACATAATTTAGTCACAATCGTGCATGATATGCTGCCTGCCTTACTACACTGAAGTAAAATGAATAAGATGACATTAAATACAAAATTTCAACCAATCTGCAAATGTCACAGAAATAACAGTATTTGGTCAAGATAGTGTATGAAATGCTGCTTGCTTCACCTAATATTGATGCAAAATGTCCAGAAATCAGCAGATGTAACCGAAAAAAGATAATTTAGTCACAAGTGTGCATGATATGCTGCCTGCCTCACTGAACTCAAGTAAAATGAATAAGATGACATTAAATACAAAATTTTAAACAATCTGCAAATGTCACAGAAATATGAATATTTGGTCAAGATAGTGCATGAAATGCTGCTTGCTTCACGTAATATATATGCAAAATGTCCACAAGTCAGCAGATGTAATGGAAACAAGATCATTTAGTTGCAAGAGTGCATGACATGCTGCCTGCCTCACTGAACTCAAGTAAAATCAATAAAAGACAAAAAATAAATCTGCTGATGTCACAGTTTGAGAGTATTTCAACAAGATGGTGCTTGGTATCCTGTTTGCTTTACTGAACTCAGGAAAATGTAATAAGAAGATATTAGATGCAAAATTTCAACTAGTCTGCAAAGGTACCAGAAAGAAAATAATTTAGTCACGATAGTCCATGATATGCTGCCTGCCTCACTAAATTCAAGTTAAATAAATAAGATGACATTAAATGCAAAACTTTATCCATTCTGAAGATATCAAACAAATAAGAGTATTTTGTTAAGATAGTGGATGAAATGCTGTTTGCTTCACTGAATATAGATGCGAAATTTCAACAAATCTGCAGATGTAACAGAAACAAGATAAATTTGTTACAATAGCACATGATATGCTGATTGCCTCATCAAACTCAAGTAACATTGATAACATGACTGCAAATGTCACAGAAATAAACTATATTGTCAAGATAGTGCGTGAAATGCTTCTTGCCTCACTGAACAGAAGTAAAATGACCAAGAAGATATTAAATGCAAATTTCCACACAATCTCTTCACTGAACTCCAACCAAAAAAGACAACAAGAAGACAATCAACCAAAAAATTCAACAAATCTGCAGATGTCATGAAAATAAGAGTTATTATGATGCTGCATGATATGCTGCTTGCTTCACTGAACTAAAGTAAAATGAATAAGAATGTCCTGCGATTGACTGGCGACCAGTCCAGGGTGTACCCCGCGTCTCACCCAAAGTCTGCTGGGATAGGCTCCAGCATCCCCGCGACCCTAATGAGGATAAGCGGTATAGAAAATGAATGAATGAATAAATAAGAACATATTAAAAGCTAATTAAAAGCAAACAACCAAAGTCAGAGAAATAAAAGTGCATGATTTGTTTGCTTCACTGAACTCAGAAAAAATGGATAAGAAGACAGTTAACCCCAAAATTGAACAAATCTTGCACATCTGCGGTGAACAAGAATATTTAGTCACAATAGTGCTTGATATGCTGCTTGCCCCACTAAATTCGAGTCAAATTAATAGTAAGACATCAAATGCAAGATTTCAACCAATCTTCAGATCCCGGACTATAGGTCACGGAAATAAGAGTATTTGGTCAAGATAGAGCATGATATGCTGTATGCTTACACAACCTCAGAAAAAATGACTAAAAGATTTTAAAAGACATACAAAAGTGCAGCTGAGCAGTGACGCTACTTGTAATCTTACTTGGTGGTGAAGTGCTGGTCTGTGGGTGATGTGGTGAGCCGTGGGACAGCAGAGGGTTGATGCTGTGCGTGGGTGTACTGTAGGCGTCCATGGCCAACTTCTGCCGGAAGGCCTCCTCCTTGCGTCGGTTGGCGAACCAGTTGTACACGCGCACCTCTGTGACCAGGTTGGAGCCCAGTCCTTGGGCTTTGGAGGGGGACACGCCCCTCTGGAGACATTCGGCTCTGGAAGAGAAATGTGAAAAAAATGCTTTAAACATAACAGAGCTGACATTTGTTTAATCCAAGATGGCTCTGGTAGTTCACCAACCTGTTGCACTCCTCCACCAGAGCCTCCCTCTCCTCCTTGCTGGGGTTCTTCTGCCTCTCGTAGGCCTGGTAGAGAATCTGCTGCGATGCGGGCCCCCATTTGAAACGATTACGTCTCATTTTCTTGCAGGAGGGCTCGTTGCCGACCTCATCGCCGGGCTGACCCATGCCCTGACCGGACGGGTTGAACTCTGGGAAAAAAAACACCGGATCCTGATTGCCTTTGTCTGTCATATTGCTGCCAGAACCTTGAACTGCCTGGTTGAACTCTGCAAAAATAAGAAAAAGACATGTTTGTTACCACAATGGAAGGAGCTGTGCAATGTTTGTGTTGTCAAGGAACACAGTCTAAGACAATACAATAGCAAAACAATACATTAGACTTGTGCAAAAGTCTTAGTCCACCACTAGATTTGTTGTTTTATGGTCACTATCATGACCATATACAGCAAGAGTGCTGTATGTGAGTGTCAAGAATGTCACGCCAATAAGAGCATGTAGTTACGAACGTGCATGATATGCTGCGACGTAAGAAGACATTATTTCAACCATTCTGCAGATATCACAGAAGGAAGCCATAACCCCTAGGCTTGTGCAATGTCGCAATTGCACATTTTGACAAATCACTGTCATTTTTGCCAATGAAATATTTCCTTGAGTTAGCGTTCACAGGTGTATGTCCAATGTCTAACCAATCAGTGCCTCTTCTATGCATGCATTTGTGTGAAATGGCAGCAGATGGAACAACACACTGCAGGTGTACAATACATACACTTTATCAATAAAAAAATATATATATTGAAAATGTTCTTAATAGCCACAGCACATACATGATCTCCCAAAAGTGAGTATGCCTACCAAACCTTTTTGTTACACTACATCAAGGGAGAATACTAGCTATAAAGCATGAATATACTTTAGAGTAGTCGGTGTACAGCTGGTATAGAAAGTGTCATTTCTACAGTCATGTCCCTTGAGAGTATATATGTGCACTGTTAATCATCTTCAGCATATAAGGGTGGAAGATTCTATTAGATTTTTTTCCACATGTGAAGGCTGAGATATCCTTTTTCGTCTTTTCCAAACAGAAATACAGGCTGAATAAAGCCCATTTGCCATGTTGGTAAGATGCTTTGTTCAGTCTTCTTGTTTGTTAATTATTATACAGAGGAAAAATCACACCGATTGATTGCAAATTTCATTTTTTATCAAATTTATCATGCCTAAAATCAGGCATCCTGCTGGCACTAATACATTCCAGTCATTGCTCAATAATGGGACCTGATTGTGATGTGCAAATACGGCATATTTTGTTATTTGTTTTGAAATCATACTGTATGCTTTTTGGGGTCAAGGTTACAAAGAATACTTAAAACACTGAGAACAAATTCATAAATCACAAGCTGATGCAATGTTAAAAAATATGCCTCAAAATATCACAACTTCGATGTTTTGATAAGGTCATTCTAGTCATCAAGATGGTGCATGAGAAGCCTTTTTGTTCTGACCTCAGCGGACATGTGTGTTTATTAATTGGCAGGTTAATGGAGAGTGACCGTTCCATTGACTCTAAATTTAAATCTGCAAACGTGTATGGAAAAAAACTATTACTTTGTTACAATAGTGCAGGATATGCTGCATGCTGAACTCAAGCAGAATACATTTGATGCAAAATGCAAACAAATCTGCAGGTGTCACAGAAAGTCAGCATAGTGTGTGAGAAGCTATGTGCCCAGACCCCAACAGACATTTGTGTTTATTAGTTATCACTTTACTTCCTGGTTCATAAAGGGGGGCCGTTCCATTGATTCAAATCATAGTCACCATAGTGCATGATATGCTGCTCGCTAAGCCTGCTGAACTCAGTAAGACGACACAGAATTTCAGCATATATCTGCGCCTATCACAGAAATAAGATTCTTAAGTCACAAAAGTGCATGATACGCTGATTTACCCAACCTCATTTGACATTTCTGTTTGTAGGTTACTTCCTGGTTTGAAGGACAATGACTTTTCCATGGAATCAAAATGCCATTGAATCTTAAGATGTACTACAAG
Organism: Oostethus manadensis; assembly: GCA_024372805.1. Classification (NCBI taxonomy): domain Eukaryota; kingdom Metazoa; phylum Chordata; class Actinopteri; order Syngnathiformes; family Syngnathidae; genus Oostethus; species Oostethus manadensis. The sequence continues at coordinate 560,070 of QODF01000102.1, forward strand.
GAGTACTACCGAGTCATGATAGTGCGTGATATGCCGCTTGCCAGGCCCGCTGAACTCAGAAAGAAGACTTTAGACACAAAATGTCACGTGGAAATAAGAGCATTTAGTCACTGTAGTACATGATAAGCTGTGACCTCATTTATCATTTGTGATTGATATTTAGGAGGTGACGCTTTATCCAGATACAGACCAAAACCTAATAGGTTCTTCATTGGATCACGTAACACAAGTGTAAAGAGTTCTGCAGGAACTGGCCTTGTAGTACTTATCCTAACTAGGTCAAAATGGTTGCTGATCAAAAGGTCAACCAAGCTAGAGGTGGCTAAGACTTTTGCACTAGAATAGCACAAAATGGTAATAAAAGTCCAAGGAAGATGTAACATTTTAGGCTGTATTACAGAAATGTATGAAGAGTGCTTTAGGGCAGTATTGGACCTTCTGCATGCTCTCCTAGCAGGCTGCGCGTGCATGCAAACATGACTAGAAAAAAAAAAGAGCTCAAGTCAACTTACGTCTGAGGATCTCCCGCTGCTTGCGCACATACCAGGTGTAGAGGGCCGCTCTCTTCTGCGTCTTCATGGGCGTGCCCTTGTTGAGGTGCTGGGAGAGGTGAGACTGGTTGAGTCCGGTGATGTCCACCACCTCCCGCTGGGGAATGTTGTGCTGTTGCATGTAACCTTTGATCATGCGGGCAGCCCGCCATGGATCCTCTCTATACCAGGTCAAGATAAAAGTGGAAAAATACAACATGGATGCGTAGCTTTAAACACACTCAACATACTTTTCATCCACATGCATTAAAAAAAGCTGTAATTCAATGCATCAAGTGATCAATAGCTCGTCCCCCCCCTTTTTGCAGGACAATAAGGCCACACTGTTGTTTATAACATAACAGCAAATATGTGTAAATATGCGCCCAGGTGAGTTCAAGTGCTGGGAATCTTTGGACTTTACAGTATTGGTTGGGAATGCGCTTAAAAATGCAGGACTTTTGCAATAAACCAGACAGGTGGAAAATGCATCCCTGTTTGTTTGAAAATAGTTCCAATCAAAAAAGCATTTGAAGGCCAAACAACGGCAAAGCAATGACTTTTTAAACTCATTCAACTTACAGAACGCTTTCAGCGTCACGCCAGCAGCAAGTACAGTACCGCGGAAATAAAAGGAACACAAGTTCAATCGTGGAACCAACACACACTAGGGGTGTAAGGCGTCTCACCTGCATCAGCCCCATTTTCGCCAACTTCGCACACACCACAGGAATAATAAAAGACGCCGGAGAAGCTCCCGGGAGGCAATTCTAGCGCATCTGCGCGCGTCTGTTTGTTTTGGGGAATGTGCAGGCCCGCATGGAAGTGTGCTGCTTAAGTGGGAGATGTTAGTTTATAACTTTTGACAATGAATAACCAGATCTCCATTCAAGTCTAATCGCACGACACTGTGTATCTTCCAGTTGATGATTTATAGAATAAAATGAATAATAACTCAGCTACACGTGGTTTGGTTGTGGGGGATTCTTTCCGGTAAGGAGACACCCACCGCCACTCAAGTATTATTATTCTTTTTTTGAAAGAATAAATTACTGACATTATTATTGCGGTATAATTTCGGTCTTAAATGAGCAACACGAAGAGCACTTTCACTTCAACTTCAGTTTTTGTTATGTTAGAAACTGTGCTTTATAACACATGTAGCAAAGAAATCATGTTTGGATAATTAGTCATAATTCGTTTACAAATGATATAGGCCAAAAGGCGCGTGGCCTAAATATGAATATCCCGACTTTTTGAATAGTTTAGAAAATTAAACCAAAAATAAAAAAATAGAGACAAATGCGTCTTGTTTTGCGCAGATCAATTTTAACATTCTATTTAAAAAAAATATATATATAATCTGATAATTATTTGGTCAAATGAGTTCATATCAAAGTGCGGGAGAACTCACGCTAACATGCGCTCCACCTCGGCCCGCTGCTCCGCGGCCTCCTCCGTGTTGAGCGACTGGAGCTCCTTGAGGATGGGCGGCGTGTCGTAGTCGTCGCCGTCCTCCGAGCCCTCGTCCCCGGACAGCTTGGCCTTGCCGTGGCCGTTGGTGAGCGTGTGGAACACGGGCTTGGAGTCGCACTCGCCGCCGCTGCCCTTGTGCGAGGGCGACAGGGGCAGGCTCTCCAGTTTGACCCCGAAGCCGGCTGCCGGGATGTGAGGGTCCATATCGTCCAGCGCTTGGATCAGAACCTCCCTGGTCACCCCGGAGTCCAGCAGTGCGCTGAGGAGCTCCTGCTGCAGGGATGTCAGCTTGGAGACCATTTTGGAGAACATCAAAATCTCAACATAGGCCTAACTAGAAGGGGGGAGGGGTGTAGGGGGTGGGGGAGTAGAAGAAGAATAAGTTCCGTTTGGGCTCTGCAGGTCCGGTGTGGTGAGGAGCAGACTGGTGCTGACACCTGTTTTAGAGGCCAGTGGAGGGGAGGAGGATGGTTGTACTATGCCATGATGCTGCTCCGGTGCTGGGGGATATAAAAGATGGTAATGAGTGGGCTGGCTGATGGCTCTTTATGTAAATCCAGCCCCAAGAAGGCCCTCTCTGGGCCAAGGTGTGTTTACACTGCACTGCTGCTGCTTTTATTGGCTCCGCTTATCAGCAAAACTTTCATGGACTTTGGACCGGCTTGTATATGTGCCATAAAGAGTTGGAAGAAAGGCCAACAGCGGCAGTGGCGGCAGTGCCAGCCACTACCACCACCATCAATATCCATGGCGGGCTCGGTTCTGAGTAATCTTAATACAACTGACAACAGGGGTGTCTGAACTTTTCCCACTGAGGGCCGGACACTGAAGAACCAAATGATGGTGGAGCCATTTGGATACTTTCTATAGAATCGTCTATATTTAATTTTTGTAAAAATGTAAATAACATTATAGCATTGTGTTTTTAGGAGTTATTACTGTCAAGACTTTAGCCTTTTCACTTTAGATTGTGCCGTTTTGTTATATTTCTATTAAGTTTATATTCTGTACATAATATATACAGTATTTTGACAATGTACCACAAGCCAAAAATGGTCCCTGGCCCGCATTTTGACACCTCTGACCTACAATATTAATTCAATACTGCATCATCATCAACACCATCATGTTGGCAACGCTTTCAAATTGTATTAACATTAGAACAACACTTACATTTTTGTGTGAGTGGAACCAAATGAAATAGCAGCATACACAGTACAAGTATACACCACGTGTATAAACATTGCAAATATTTTTGAAAAGTTTATGTATTCCAGTAGTTCAATTAAAAAAGTGAAACTTTTATAACCAGGTGGAATTTTTCAAGAATTTATGGTTTCATAATTTTGATGATTTTAGCTCACAACTAGTGCAAAGAAACCCCAAATTCAGTACCCCATATCATAAAATGTGACAAATTGGCAAAAAACTATAAATAAACTGCAGAAAAATATATTGAGCCTATAACTGGTCTCTTAGTCTGAACTGAACTCCTGAAAACAAATACTTTTTGCACCTTGCACATTGAGATGCACGTGTATATATAAGGGGTGTCACGGTCACGGGACACTCAGATGAGACAGATGAGACGATACACAAGACCAGGCCTACGAGACGAGACAGATTTTAACATTACTTCTAAGAAAAGTAAATAAATAAAAATATGACAATATATTGCAAATTGTAATTTTTACTATGTTACACTCGATGTGTTCCTTACCAGCCCCGCCTCCACTCACTAAAACTAAGAGGCTGTATGACTGACAAAAGGGCTCACTCTGCTTATGCCGTTGTTCTATGGAACAAACGCGGCAAAATGTTGAAACCGATGCACAGAGTGAATTCTCTCCCTGCCTGTGCTGGTTGGAGGCGGGAGATGAGATAAACAAGCATGCACGCACGTGGCAATATATTGAGGCCAGCAAATGTTTTTCATTATTTAATATATTGCGTGATTCATAATAATCATAATAATAGTGACAATAATAGTTATTATTATCATTATTATTGTTATTATAATTATTATCATTATCATTATCATTATTACAATTACTAATACTATTATACTAGTATTATTATCAAACCAGACCTAATGACACCAAGACATTTTTTTCTGAATATGAACTTTTGTAGTGTTTTAATCTTGACGTTGTGATATGATATGAGATCTTAAACATCCACAACTTTAAAAAAAATGTATTTCGTTATTCTTACTTTAAAAAAAAACATCCCCAAACTGTGTTTTGCGCATGTTTTTTCTTTAGTTTTGTTTAGAAAGAAGAAATGCTATAGTATATCTGATGTAACTAAGTAAGGCTTTTTTTGTTGTTGAAATAATAAACCAAAAAATGCTTCAGGAGATTAAATTATTCCCCTTTAAAATGCTATAATTTATCCAATAAAGTGACCGATTGGAGTTGAATTCACCCTCAAACTCTAATTGGGTATTCAAACAGTTAACTGGTGGTCTGGCGCAGTAAATAAACCTTATTATCTTCACAAAAGAAGCACTTTCAGTTTCCAACATGAAACTGATAAAAGATGTATCCGTTGCTATGGCAACATGTGCTAATCCACAACAACCCTACAGTCTAAAGTGACTATGCCTCTAAAGACGGTTTACAAGCACATGTGCATTGGTAAACAAACAGGAACAGCTACTTCCCTATCCAAATAATGGCTAAATAAGTGCTCGCTGGTTGTAGTATCAATGTGGTTGATCATTAGTAATACTGCTCTGACGCTTAGTGTGAATTATCTGCTAAATTAGCCACCTTACATGTAAACAACAGGAGATAAATGGACCACGATGTTGAGGGACACATCACATACTGCAGAGCCCAGGAGAGTGGAGACACCACTTGGGGCCAACAGAAATGTTAATTATCACACTTTTTTGGTTTTATAGCAGGGTGATTTGTTTTTTTCACACGATCAAAGACTTGCCAATATCATTTTTTAATGCATACATCTTATCTGCTGCTGCTGTTGTTGTATAAAGCTGGAGATGCACAACCTGAGCTGGCCTTCACTCTGCCAACACGTTGCGTGTGCATTTTTAAAATAAATTAGCAGTGCACCTTTGACACCTAGAATGACAACTACTATTTATAAGGCAAACATAAAAATGGTCATTTAAACTTGAATCTAAATAAGGGGTGTCCAAAACACAGCCCAATGCCATGCATTTGGCCTACAAAATATTGTGGAAATAAAACTCCAAAACAGAACAGCCAATTTTGGGAAACTGTAGAAAAGCTTTTCTTAAAATAAAAAAAATGGATAAAAATATCAAAATCCTGCGTTTGACTGGCGACCAGTCCAGAGTGTACCCCGCCTCCCGCCCAAAGTCAGCTGGGATTGGCTCTAGCATACCCACGACCCTAATGAGGATAAGCGGTATAGAAAATGAATGAATGAATGAAAGAATATCAAAACATTTAAACATAATATATAAACTTTTTTTAATTTAAAATAAGCTACGACAATTAAAAAACCCAAAAAACTTTTTCACAGTGGGGAACAGCGTCAATGTAAAATAGGTGTTTAAATGGTTTGTCATATTTTGTCTCCTTCCATCCATCCTCCACTGCTCGTCATATGCAGGGTCACAGCTGGAGCCTATCACAGCTGACTTTGTGTGAAAGGCAAACTACATCTTGGACTGGTCGCCAGTAAACTGATATCAATTCGAGGTATTATTATGAAAAAAGTGGAATTTGGTGTTTTCAGCATGACCAGCAGGCCAGCAGGTCTTCAGGAAGCCACACACATAGCTGGAGGCCGGGTTACGGTGACACACACACACACACGCGCACACACACACACACACACACTTGTGACATGTTCTCATGTCTCCATTTCAAAAATCTGTCAACTATTAACGGCAAATAATAACAAAGGGCATAGAAAAGTTGATCCAGTACACGGAGCATCCCGCCTGTTGTGAAAGCTGGGCCTGTGCACTGGAGCGCGCACCAGGACACGAACTGCCCATTACACGTGCACGCCGGCTGTCACCTGTTTGTCCACCCACACTCACACACACACACACACACACACACACACGCACACACACACGCATACCATCTCATGGCAAAACGTGTTTGATGGAAACTTTACTTATGGAGGAGAGACGGTGACAAAGCAGCATCCTAATAAACTGACACTGCAAGAGCAGCGATTCCCAACCTCTGTGCCGCGTCACACAAGATTATATTTCACTTTGTCGGTTTGTAAATTACTACAAGTAATTGATGTATCTCTGGCAGTGGCGTATATAGCGACAGGGAACAATTATATACTGTATAGCAGAAGGTATATAATTACCCTATTTATTCACCTTTTGCCATTCAAACAACAGAATCAGTGATGGCCTTTTCATCAAAGCACATATCAAGTCACGGCATGTAAAATGTGTGCCTTGGCTCAATGCAAGTTTTTAAGACATCATTTCTTCACCAAATCATGTAATCAGAATCCTAACCAGGTTAAAATGATGAAATGAAATGAAAAGAAAATTTAGTGGCAGAATTAGTACTGGAAAGTTTTTTAGGGTGTGGCGCTACAGGTACTTATTTGCTGGAAAATAGTCTGCAATACAAAATATGGAAGATTTAATATGTCAAATGTCAAATGTGCTTATTTTGGAAGTTTTTTGTTACCAGGCACTCTACCAGTGTGGCTGTCTAAAGTGCCATTTAACCTGATATTGGAGATACATTGCTTAAAATAATGAAAGCAATCTACTAACAGAACATTTAATATGTTTTTTTTTTTGCTTATATTAAGTAATGCAGAAATAGCATTACTTGAACTAAACAAATTCATCTAACACAACCATCCCTTGGCAAAAGGGTATTTTAGTAAAAATAGGCAATTTCAAATATTTAAAGGAAAACTGTACTTTTTGGGGAATTTTGCAAAACATCCACAATCCTTATGAGACATGAACTTGTACTCTTTTTGGTCCATTCCACGGATATTAAACCAGCTAAAATGACACAGCTAAGAATGCACGTAACGAGAAACACATATTCCACCTAAATAGCCTTCTGAAAAAAACTCCAAAAAGCACCAACAGCGCTTCATTTCCATATAATGTCAAGTGCATATAAACCAAGATACAGCAACATTGTTCATTTTTATTATTAAAGCCACTACCAAAAAATATTACTATATATTGGAGCTACTGCTGTTGCTGTTTTTTGTTATGTGTGGGCGTTTCTACGTTGCTGTGTGAAATCAGTGCACCTCAGTTCCGGTAATACTTAAAAGGTCAAAATACGGCAAAACACTGTAAGTATTACATGTTATCATGCATGTACCTGCTTCTCCATGCTCGCAGCATGTATATAAAACCATAAAACCTTGTTGGAGGTGGCTTTGGAGTGTCCCGTAAGGAGCTGACTCTCTTTATCTGTTCTTCTATCTTTAGAACGCCCCAAAAAAAGAAAGATGTGTGTTCATTGTGATTGTGGGTGATGGGTAAAATTCCAAAAAAGCATTTTTTCCCATAAGGAATAATGGAAATACAATAAACAGGTTCCAGACATCCCAAAATAGTAACCAAAAAAAATCATTTTGTAGAGCGTAATTAAAGTTTTACATGAAGCAAACAATGCAAAATAATTATAATCAATGAATGGCTGACTTATTGATGATGTGGACTTCCCGTAATAATTATGTAGTAATAATTAAAATTAAAATTCAAACGTAATAGTTTCTCACCTTCTTTATCAAATTCCTGGCACTAGCAAATTTCATTGGCCCCATGGCGCGTTATTTAGCAGTCACACTAAACAAAAAGAGTGTGAGACAGCAACACGTAGAGCGCTTTTTCTGGGCACTTAGCGGAACGACACGGGCAAACGGACTAATTTGTTACGTGCTTAAATGAGCTCCAACACAGAATTGCTTTGATAGAGTGTATTAAATTAGCAATACATGTGTGATTATTGTGGTTATAGTTTGCAACGTATTGTACTGTAATACTTTGGTGACAATATTAAGCTCCAGAAGAATGACACTGAGCATGATTCTCTTGGTAAAGGCTGACATTTCTGACAGCACATTCATGTATTTTGCGCATAGGCACCAATAAGGAAAGTAAGTAAGTAATACAGCGTATATGTCAAGGCAAGCGAGGAATTCAACCAGCCCCCTGCGACCTTTTCCCCCATCGCTTTGAATCCTGCGCGGTGCACCAAGCGGAACATTTGGAAACTGGAAAGGGCAAGGGCTACATAGCGTGTGCGTGAGATTCGGGAACCAGTGGCTGTGTAGCGTTCCGCACACTGAACCGGACCTTAGCCTCAACCTGAACTCTGCCTCGGCTCAGATGCCAACCACCCATACCCCTCCTCTTGCTCCATACCCCCCCACCTCCCTCGTCAGCCTCGCTACAACTGGAGGTGATCGACTGCAAACAGAAATCAAACAAGCGCTTGAATTGAGCTAGTCGCCCCTTTACCCAAAACTAATCAATCAATCAATTGTATAATTAAACAGCACTATTAGCAGTCATCTCATCCTATCATTTCAGATGATAAAACCAATTCTCTCAAAGGATCCGCAATGTCAATCTGTCCTACTTTCCTACAGCCTCTTCACATCACTACTAATGAATAACAATCCAGCTGTAACAGCGGCATTTAACCACCATTTTATTGATTCCATGGCTGAAATAGGGAGGTGTGTGGAAGCGAACACCCTTTCAATACATGCAAATCAACCCGTTCCTAAATATCACAGAATCAGACGTTTCACACACAATTATTTCACTTAGCCCAGTGGTTCTCAGTTGTTTTTTGTCATGCCCCCACAAGACACAGAAATTATTTAAAAGAAGTGCTAATAGGGGAGATTGCATTATCCTATTTAGAAAAAGTGTATTTGGAAAAACAGCCCTCTCCATACGAGCTGCCACTGAGTGACCCTGACGCCCGTAGATATTAAAAATCAAAACACATACCATATATTGAAGAACCTGTTAAGGGAAATGGCTTATTGACAATCAGAACTGCCAGCACTAACTACAGACTGACTGGTACTGCTGTTGTTGTTCCTGTGATGTGCATTGCTGGTCAAAAGTTTTAGAACACTCCAATTTCTCTGGAGGAAAAACCTACATTGTTAAGTGTTAAGATGGTCTGTAGAGCAGCAAATTACTTTATCCCGTACAACTGTTCAGCTGATGTTCACAAGGTTATATGACCACATTGTGTTCTTCACGCTGCAGTCAGAGGTGGTAGTAGGTACTGCAGAAGTGGGAACACCTGCAAGAATTAGTTGTTGCAACTGCCAAGGCTTAATCAACCTCCATTTCTGCAGAACAGCTTTAAATTGTTGACCCATTTGTGGTCCCTGAAACAGGTCTTTTGTAAAATTCTAAAATACACATTATTTGTTAGTTTTGGGTAACCTTACCTGTTATTTCTGTTTACCTGTGGCACTTCACCACTTACCTTTGTACCATTTCAAGCCATTCATTGGACTTGAATGACTTGCATTTCAATAAATAACTGAAAAAATGGGATGTTATAAACCTTTTGACCGGTAGTGTATGGGTTTGTGTTTTGGTATGATGCTGTTTAATTGTTGGCTCATTGTGCTCCCATTATTAGATCTTATATATATACTTTTAGTAAATGGCATTAGGACGAGGGATTACAGATGAAAAATAGCCTTTAGGCTAATTCTGGCATGTTGAACACAATGTCTATTAATAGGCAATGTCCCTGTAGATAAATATATTACCATTACAAAACAACAACTTGGAAACAATTAAAATAATTTGTGTTTTTTGTACAAAAACAAACATTTCAAAATGGCCATATTGCTAAATACAATAGAGTATTTATTTATTCAAAAGTGTGTATTTATTTCGACATTTTGAATAGTAAATTGAATAAATTTTAATAGCAGCGCCACCATGTGGTGTGTAAGTCCAAAAAATAATAAGGAGGCAACACAGTAAGGGTGCATGCATAACTGTAATTATGTACTTATTTTAAAGTATGTATTTATTTATATGTTATATTTAGGGAATTTTATTAGGCAGTATTGACATGAAAATGAGATATTGGATCATATCTGTATGATTTTTCCGCCAATAAGTACATTACATGCTCCACAATAAACTTGCAAGCTCAGTGTGTCCCCAGTCTGGAATCATTTTCAGATTTGGCCTTTAAATTGTAAATATGCAATTTAGAATACAATTTCACTTCTAGGCCGCACGGTGGCTGAGTGGTTAGCACATTGGCCACACAGTCAGGAGATCTGGAAGACCTGGGTTCAAATCTCCGTTGGGCATCTCTGTGTGGAGTTTGCATGTTCTCCCCGTGCGTGTGTGGGTTTTCTCCGGGTACTCCGGTTTCCTCCCACATTCCAAAAACATGCATGTTAG